>WBNH01009444.1:0-154482 GCA_013401255.1 Urocolius indicus | reverse complement strand
ATGGGGCAGGGGGATATTGGAGCCACGGATCCAGCCCTGGTACCACCAGCCTCGGATGGGGCAATGGGACACTGGAGCGATGGATCCAGCCTCGGTACCACCGGCTGAGGATGGGGCAGGGGGTATTGGAGCCATGGATCCAGCCCCCGGTATCACCGGCTGAGGATGGGGCAGGGGGTATTGGAGCCATGGATCCAGCCCCCGGTATCACCGGCTGAGGATGGGGCAGGGGGTATTGGAGCCATGGATCCAGCCCCCGGTATCACCGGCTGAGGATGGGGCAGGGGGTATTGGAGCCATGGATCCAGCCCCCGGTATCACCGGCTGAGGATGGGGCAGGGGGTATTGGAGCCATGGATCCAGCCCCCGGTATCACCGGCTGAGGATGGGGCAGGGGGTATTGGAGCCATGGATCCAGCCCCCGGTATCACCGGCTGAGGATGGGGCAGGGGGTATTGGAGCCATGGATCCAGCCCCCGGTATCACCGGCTGAGGATGGGGCAGGGGGTATTGGAGCCATGGATCCAGCCCCCGGTATCACCGGCTGAGGATGGGGCAGGGGGTATTGGAGCCATGGATCCAGCCCCCGGTATCACCGGCTGAGGATGGGGCAGGGGGTATTGGAGCCATGGATCCAGCCCCCGGTATCACCGGCTGAGGATGGGGCAGGGGGTATTGGAGCCATGGATCCAGCCCCCGGTATCACCGGCTGAGGATGGGGCAGGGGGTATTGGAGCCATGGATCCAGCCCCCGGTATCACCGGCTGAGGATGGGGCAGGGGGTATTGGAGCCATGGATCCAGCCCCCGGTATCACCGGCTGAGGATGGGGCAGGGGGTATTGGAGCCATGGATCCAGCCCCACACGATTGTGAGACGAGGGGAAAAGCCCATCCCCACGTTCACCAGACCCTTCCCCACAGCCCTGAGGGGACCCCGCAGCCTCCCATTCCCGGCGGATCCCACCCTTCCCTCAGCGTAGCCTTCCAGGCCTTACCGAAGCACACGGTCGCCAGGTCTCCGGTGGTTGGTTGTGGGGGAGGGGGGGGGTTGGCTAGCGGGTGAGGCGCGGTGGTGTGTGTGTGTATGAGGGGAGGGGGGTTGTATTCCGGCACCCTCCGCCCGCTCCCGACTGAAAGCGACCGCGACAAAATGGCGGCGGCGGCGGCAACCACAAGTCACCCGCCTCCCTCCTCCTCCTCTTCCGCCTCCTCCTCACAGCGCCCGGGCGGCCAAAATGGCGGCGGCGCCGCCTAAAGCGCGAGCTCAGAGCTTTCCCGCCTCCTCCCCGCCTCTTTCTTATTGGGCGGAGCAGCGTGACGCGCGCTTTTCCCCTTCAGCCATTGGTTGTCCGGGCGCGGGGTGGGCGGAGCTAGAGACGCTCCCTCAAGAAAGGGGCGATGGCAGCGGTTTCTCTCCCTTTGCACCTCACGGGCAGGAGGGCGCCATCCTTCGGGTCCCGGCTTATCCTCAGGCGTTAAAAGCCTTGAGGAGGTCTCAGGGGGGCCTCATGTCACCCCGTGGTGTTGATAAGGAGTTGACAATCAAGCACTCCCCTTTACCATCAGCTAAGGGCTGTAAATTACGACTTGTTTAGGATGTTTTCTTTTCTTCTTTGCTCCTGGCGAAGGCTCAAGGGCTTAACAACCTGTTTCTGCACAATTGTATGTCTGGTCAAGGTGGTCCTTGAATACCATGTCTTGCCCCCAAGTGCTTGGGTGCTTGTTCTTGTTTCAATTAATTAAAACTGGTTGCCAGTACTGCCAGCTCAGCAAAAATCGACTGAGGGGGGGGTGAAAAGTGCAACCTGAGGAAGACTTGCAGCCTTCTTCCCAAAAGACCACCCACTGCCCATGCCATGAAGACCCTTGCCCAGCTCTGATCTGACCCTCTGCGCAAGCGCTGAGGAGATTAAGGACTAATTAACAAACATACGAGGCGAGGGGAGGCGGGGAGAGGGTAATCTGGTTGTGGGATAATCATGATTTTGGGGTGTATAAATATGAACATGTAACCCCTCGGGACATGCACACTTCGTGGAAGGCTCTCCCGTGCATCTGGCGCCGCAATAAAGAATATCTTTGCTACTGAAGAAATGATCACCCTCATTCTTTGCATCAGTGTGTCCGCCGCAGCCCCCTTGTGTGGCTCAATGGCGGATGGATGGGCGATGGGGATGAGGATCCAAAGCCGTGCCAGGGGTGGTTTTGGGAAGAACCAGGACCGACCCCCAAACCCTGGCAGATGATGGCGCTGGTGGCCCTGTGAGGGGCTGTGCCTGAGCGTGGCGGGAGCTGCTGGCTGGGAAAGCCCGTGTGAGGAAGAAGGGAAGAACCGGTTCCTCCAGCCCCCGCGGGGGCTCGGTGCCAAGTGCCTCGGTTGGGATTGTGCTTCTCAATGGGATCAGCCAACGAGTCCCCTCCCGGCCCGTGCTGCTTCCCTGCTCAGATCCACCCCCCCCCCCAACCCCCCATTCCCACTGGGGACCCCCCTGTTGCACCCCAGTGTCCCAAGAGCCCCAACAGCCCGCTGCACACTGGGGGCACAGCCGCCGCTGCTGTGCCGTGTCCTGGGGTTGATTCCAGGCTCTGGGGCAGGGTGAGGCACCGGGTGTGATGGAGGAACGAGAACAAGGTGGAGACAGGGATCTCCCCAGGCATTTTTAGGGTGACCCAGGGTGGCTTTTCCCCATGACCCCGTGGTTCAGGAGAGGGAAGGCTCCCTGGTATCCCTGCAGGCACTAACAAGGCGGTGGTGGAGGGGGGAATGGAGTAGAAGACCAGACCCTGAAAATAAAGGAGATAGACAACATGCCCCTGGCTGGGTCGGTGCCTTTATTGCAGAGCTGGATCCTGGTGGGATCCCCTGGGTGTGCTGGGGAGCGGAGGGTGAGCTGGAGGGGGTTGGTGGTGATGGTGGTGGGGAATCTCTGCGTTTTGGGGGTGCCCTGGCCGGCTGCTGCGGGGTGAGGACCGGCTTTTTGGGTCAGGCGTTCTCCCAGAAGAAAGTGTTGCAGGCCACGGTGAGGGCGGCCACCAGGACAACGTACTCCTGGAAATCCACCTCCCCGTCGCCGTTCTCATCCAGGTCCTGCATGATCTTCTCCACGGCGCCCGTGTCCTTCTGGGTCTGTGGGGAGGTGACAGGGTGAGAGCCCCGGAGCTCAGCAGCCCCAGGCACGGAGGGAGAGGGGTCCCTACCTCCAGGAAGCAGCCCAGCTCACTCTGCAGCAGCTCCTTCAGCTCCTTCTTGCTCAGCTTGTACTTATCCCCCTCTTTGCCCGAGTAATGGTGGAAAACGTTGATGAGCGTCTCCATGGCCCCTTCCAGCTGCGACGCCATCGCTCCGGCTGCGGGGAGGCACCCACTGCGTTAGTGGGGTTGGGGGGCAGCCACTAACCCCCCAGATTGCCACCACCCCTTGTCCCATCCCCTTCCTGGGGACCATCATGTGCCGTGGCCTCTGCCCCAAACGCTCAGCGCTGGGCAACGAGCCGGCCCCAGGGGTTTGGGGGCACCCCACAGCTCCCAGGGCTGGATAGGGGGGTGCTCCTGTGGGAGGGGAGTCCCAGCCCCCTGCCCCCCTTGCAGAGACCCCCCCCTCCTCTCACCTGAGCTCCGCCACCGCCCGCCCGCTGCTCCGAGTGCGCCAGGCTGGGCAAGACGGGCACGTTAAATAAGCTCCAAACCCCCTCCCTCCGGGAGGATCCGATACCGGGGCTGGACAGCCCGACTGGCACCTCCAGGCCTCCCCATGCCACGTTCCTGGGGCTAAGACGTGGGGAGCCTGAGCTCACAGCACCCCATGGCACCCACTCACCCCCACACCAGCCCTGAGGTGAGGCAGAGGAGCGTTTGCAGCCCCACTTACGAGGGGGCGATGCCGAGGGGCACTTTGGGGAGGGGGCTCCACGTCCCCCCTCATGCCAAACCTCAGGTGCCACCTCTCGCCACCCCCATGGCTGAGCCTGGGATGCCCCTGGGTGTGTGGAGGGGGTCACAGGGATGTGTGGGGTGGGCAGTGGGGTCACTCTTGGGCTAACTACACCCTCCCTTCTCGGGTGGGATCTCACCCTGGGTCCTGCCTCCTCTCACAGCCCCTGCGGCGCCCGGTGCCTGACCCAGCAGCGTCACCCGCTCGGCGCCCGCCGGCATCCCCCATCTGTCAGCGCCGGTGCCACGCCGGATCCATCCCCAGCCCTCCCCCCTCTGCCAACAGCGATAAGGCCTTGGGGGGGGTATGGGGGGAGTATCCGATGTCCTTGGGCCTCGCAACGAGAGCCACGCGGGGCCGGAGTGTGTAGGGGGGAGCCGGTGGGGGCTATCGAGTGACTCAACCTGGTCCCCCTGGGGGCCACCCCCTCCCCGAGCATAGAAAGAGCCTCTTGTCACATTCAAAAAGCAACCCCACAAGCCCAGCCCAGAGGTTGCTCCAGCAACGGCTCGGCCAAGAAACCAGATTCCCGAGCTGGCGTGGCCGGTGCCGATAATCCCGGCTCTGGTTACGGCCCCGTGGCTGTGCCGGTATCCCGGAGGGAGGGAGGCTGAGCCCCCAAACTCAAGCTGCTCATCATCCCCCCTCTTTCTCTCTCTCTTTTTTCTCTTTATGGCAGGTTGGCCAAAGCTACCGGTGTGGCATCGTGGCTTTTCGCAAGAGCCGGGTGGTGCCGGGCTCTTTATCCCACATTCCAGCCTAATTTGGGGTTAATTATATCCTGCTCCCTCCGTTTCCAGCTCCCGCGCTTCCTGGCCCCGTGGGTGGGAAACACGGCACGGGATAGGGGTGAGGACAGGGGGTAGGGGGGCCTGGGTACCCCAAAACCACCCCCTCTCCCCACCCTGTGCTGGGAGAAGGGAAGAGGCTGAAGGGTTTGGGGTGATGTGCAGAGTCTTGGGGGTCTGGTCCCTGTCCTGCACTTGAGGCAGCTGAGGTGGCTGTGAGGGGGATGCTGGAGGGAAGTGGGGGTCCTGGATGGGGGGTCCTGATGGAATTGGAGGTCCCTGATGGAGGTGGAGGTCCCAGATGGAAGTGGGGGTCCTGGATAGAAAGTGGGGGTTCTGGAAGGAGGTAAGAGTCCCAGATGGAAGTGGGGGTTCAGGATGGTGGGAGTCTCAGAAGTAGGGGGTGTCAGGTGAAGGTGGGGATCCCTGACAGCAGTGAGGGGGCTTCAGTGGAGGGTCCTGACAGAGATGAGATTCCCAGATGGGAGTGAGAGTTCTGGATTGAAGTGAGGGTCCTGGCTAGAGATCCCAGTGGAAGTGGGGATCCCTGACAGAGATTGGGGTGCCACATGGAAGTGGGGGTTCTGGAGGGAGGTGACAGTCCCAGATGGAATGAGGGTCCCAGAGTGAGGCGGGGGGCTTCTGAAAGGAGGCTCGGGAGCTGCTTCCCAGCAGGACACAGCTCATGGTTTTGGTGCGCGGCAGGGAGAGGAGACAGTTGCTGGTGAGCTCCAGCAAATGGCCACAGCCTGGGGACAGGGAGAAAGGGGAAAAAAAACCCCCGTGACACTCACTCAGTGTTGGTGCTGGGGCTGGTGGCAGCAGAGCCCCTGTGGTGCTGTCCCCGGTGTGTCCCAGCAGCAGGCAGGATCCGAGAAGGGCTGGCCCAGGGACTGTGTCACTTGCCCCACTTGGGCAGCAGCTGCCTGGCCCTGAGCTTAAAAATAACCTGGCCCTGGTCCCTGCAGTGGGCACAGAGCTGTGGCAGAGAACAACCTGCTGAGGGACACAGAGTCCTGCAGCTGGGGAAGAACAACCCCAGCACCATGCCAGGCTGGGGGTGACCTGCTGGGGAGCAGCTCCAGGAGAGGGACCTGGCAGTGCTGGGGGAGAACAAAGTGCCCCTGAGCAGCAGCGTGGTCTTGTGGGCAAGAAGCCAACGGCAGCCTGGGGGCAGCAAGAGAGTGTGGGCAGCAGGGCCAGGGAGCTTGTGCTGCCCCTCTGCTCTGCCAGAGCTGGGGAGGCCTCAGCTGGAGTCCTGTGGCCAGGGCTGGGCTGCCCAGCTCAGGAGAGACAGGGAAGTGCTGCAGAGAGGCCAGCGCAGGGCTGCCAAGATGCTGAGGGGCTGCAACGTGTGTGTGAGGAGGAAAGGCTGCAGCCCTGGGGCTGCTCAGCCTTGGAGAAGAGGAGCCTGAGCTCAGGGGCAGCTCAGCAATGCTGCTCAGTCCCTGCAGGGTGGGTGTCAGGGGGATGGGGCCAGTGTTTGGTGTGTGGTGGCCAGTGCTAGGACAAGGGCTGATGGGCACAAGCTGGAGCACAAACAGTTCCATTTCAACCCAAGGAGCAAGTGCTTTGGTGCTGAGGTGAGGGAGCCCTGGCCCAGGCTGCCCAGGGAGGGTGTGGAGGCTCCTTCTCAGGAGCTTCCCAACCGCCCCTGGACACGTTCCTGTGCCCCCTGAGCCAGGGCAACCTGCTTGAGCAGGAGCTGGGGCTGCAGGAGCTCTGCAGGGCCCTTCCCACCCCCCAGGATGCTGGGATACTGTGATTATTAAACCCAAAACCTCCCTAGAGATCAGCACTTGGCCCGGAGTTCCCTGAGCAGTGGGACAGGTAGGAGCCAAACGCCCAATGGCTGAGCCCTGGCACCGGGTGGGTTTCGTGTGGGTGCCGCCGGGGTCGGCTGTGCCATGGGTGCCCTGGTCCTGCTCCCTGCCACCGTGGTGCCAACTGTGGGGAGATCAAACCCGGCGTGTCCAGGACAAGCTCTTACCACATCAGGAGCAGCGAGGGACATGCCAGGAGGTTTACACACACATCTTGGAACAGGTTTCAGCCGCTGCGACTCCCTGTGCTCCACTTTGACCCAGCTAAACCAGTTGCTCCAGTTGCTGGTGCCGGGGCTGGGCTGATCTTGTCTCTCTCTCTCTCTCCATTGATTCCATCACTGGAGCATGGAAGAGGGTTTGGAAGTGCCATGGGCCAGGGGCATCACGATAGTGCCAGGCACCTGGGTTTGCAGCCTCAAATAACCACCCTCCCCTCCAACGAGCCCTGGTAGGTGCAGTGGGCTGCTGTGGGCCACCTTGCCAGCACCCTAAAAGTGGCCACCCCTAGCTGGAGTCCCCAACCAAGACCAGGCTATGGTGGTGGGTCCAAACCTCTTGGGATGGAGCTGCACCCCAACCCTGAGCTCTCACAGGGGCACAGGGGCTCCCGTGATGCTCGACCCGAGGTCACAGGGGCTCAGGGTTGGGGTGCAGCTCTACCCGAGTTGGGGGATCTGTCTCCTCGAGCGGGAGGTGACGCTTCTTCTCTCGCCTGTGACTTGGCCTCATCCTGTGGTGGGGCCACCGCAGCACCCGCTGCCTCCTCACCCCCATCCCAACACCCTGAGATTCCACGGGCGGCGAGTCACGGGCCCGCCTGGCTCTTGGGGCTGGTGATTCACCCCAAACTTGTCCCTGTCCCTGCCGAGCCTGACTCACCTCAGCGCTTTCCCAAGAGACCCGGATGGGTCCCCTGACGTGGGGCTCGGAGGAAGTCCCGTCCCTGTCCCCTGCTCCCCGTCACGCCGGGGCTGGGGCCGGATGGGGCTGCAGGAAGGGCAATTCCTGCCCTGTGAGCTGGTGAGACGGCTGTGGGGTGGGGACTGGGCTGCCTGGTGCCGGCTGGAGCCTCCCCATCCCCGTGCAGAGGTGGAGTGAGTGCGTCAGGGCTCGGCAGATACCGGGCTGGTGACAGTGGCACCGTGGCAGAGATGCTCTGGGTCCCCAAACACTGCTGAAGGGTGGTGGTGGGGAGTTTCCAGGCTCCTCAGGACCCCGCTGTGAGGAAGCTGCTCACCCCATGGGGGGGTGATGCTGGGATGCAGCCCCCATGGCTTGTAGGGATGGGGTAGCTGACAATCAGGGATGTGCTCTGGGTCCCCAGCATCACCTCCATCCCAAGGTCCCCAGCATCTCACCGTGGGGCTGTTTTGGGGGTAAGGCTCAGCGTTGGGGTGCAGGATGTGTCTCGGGGACCCCGTGGGAATGGTGATGCCGCGAAGCTGCTCCATCTCCGGGGTGGAAACCTGCCAGGGCTGCCATGTTAAAAATACACAGTGATTAAAGGGGAGAGCTTGGGCAGTCCCAACCTCCTAATTAATTTAGATTAATTAATTTTTTACAAAGCCCACTATTAATAGGGATGATGTCAGCGGGTGGCTGAGTCACAACTCTCACTCGCTGCGGGTGCTGTGTCCGCAGCGCTGCGGGACATCGGCGGTGCCAGGGGCCACGTCCCCATCTTCAGTGGGATGCACTTGGGCTCAGACCCTGCTCTTTGCACCCCGGGACGGTTCAGGTGATGCTCCAGTCACAGCAAACCCACTCTATCCTTCCCCTCTCAGCCCTGTGGTCTCAGCCCCAGCGGAGCATCCCTGTGGCAACACAGCTCAGGCAAGGCCACAGAGGCCTCAGCAAAGGGACCAAAGGCTGAGTTTGGTCTTTTGCCAGTGCGGGAGGAGAGCAGCAGCAGCAGGAGAAGGAGGAGGAGGAGGAGGAGGTCTCTATAGCCCCGGGCGGTGTCCCTGCGTCTATCCGGCTGCAACAGGAAACCCAACACCCGGCAGTGGGACACAAAGAGCTGAGCTCCCTCCTGAGCTCCCCCCTGAGCTCCCCACTGAGCTCCCTCCTGGGCTCCCCCCTGAGCTGCCCTTTGAGCTCCCTCCTGAGCTCCCCCCTGAGCTCCCCACTGAGCTCCCTCCTGGGCTGCCCCCTGAGCTCCCCTTTGAGCTCCCTCCTGAGCTCCCCCCTGAGCTCCTCCCTGCTGTGTCTGGCGGGTATAAAACCTCTCAGGGGACCACCACTCGCCTCCAGCTCCGTGCCCGCAGGCGAGGGGGTAAGTAAGGAATCCCTGCATCACTGGGCTCACCCCAGCCAGCATGTCTCCAGCAGGAGGACCCCAACGTCCCCCCTCTTTGCCTGCTGTCCCCCCAGCCTGGTTGCCTCCACAGCGTTAGTGCCACATCGTGCCAGGTGGCAGTGGTGGCACCAAATGGCTCTGCCCCAACTCCTCTCCCCACCTCAGCTGAATGCCCCGAGGAGCAGCGAGGCAAAGAGACCAGCTCCCAGCCCCAGGATCCTGCTCAGCCCTGCAGAGCTGAGCTGAGACCTCACGGACTCGCTGCACCCTGGGCTGGGGCAAGGGAGAGGGTCACTCTGAGGAATTACCTCCCTGGGATACCCCTCTGCCTCTGAGTCACTCTCGGTCACTCTCAGCCCCTCTCCCTGCAGCCCAGGACCGCTGCTGTGCCCCAGCACCATGGCCACGGGTGAGCTGACCGAGCTGGAGGCGGCCATCGAGAAAATCGTCACCGTCTTCTTCAGCTACGCGGAGAAGGAGGGCAGGAGGGGCACGCTGACAGACAGCGAGTTCAAGGAGCTGGTCCAGCTCCAGCTGCCCAACCTGATGAAGGTGAGCTGAGGGGCAGCGTGTGTGTATGGGGGTGGCTGGATCCCCCCTGAGCTGGGTGAGGGGCTGCTCCTGCCACCCTGAGATTTGCCTGTGAGCGGCAGCTCCCACTCTGCCCCTTTCCCATCCTACTCACCAGGGATGGGGATGTGGCTGAGATTCCCCTGACTTACCCTGCAGGATGTCCCTTCCCTGGAGGAGAAGATGAAGGAACTGGATGTGAACAATGACAAGGAGCTGAAGTTCAGCGAGTACTGGCGGCTGATCGGGGAGCTGGCGAAGGCCATGAGGAGGGAGAAGGGGAAGAAGAAGTGAAGGGGCTCGGTGGGGAGGCTCAGCTGATGCAGCTAATAAAAGAGGTTTCCCTAACCTTGAGCATTGCTGCTGTTCTTACCAGGGAGCTCTGGGGCATGGGTAGCCCATCTGTGCTCACACCATGCCTGGGAACCAGCCCATCACCATGACTGCTGGGCTGGGACTCGTTTTACCTTGGGTTGGACGCCCTGAGGAACCTGTGATGGATGGGACCATTCCCAAATGTCCCTTGACGCTGGTCTGGTTTGTGAGGTGCCATCCTGTACCCCACAAACACCTTCCTGCCTGGGCTGTGGGGTTGCTTAGTGCAACCCTGATGGGTGGCAGAGATGTGGCTGGGACCAGGGTGGGGTTTGGGAGCACCTCCAACAGCGATGCGGCGGTGGCCATCACCCCCATGGCATCGATGCCCGTTCTCTCAGGGGTCTTGGCTGGCACAGAGGGAACGTGTCTGCTGGCACAGCGTGTCCCCTGCTCATCACCTCTAATCCAGCTTTCCATTCCCTGTGTTCAGCTCCCAAATCTCAGCTGTACCAGGAAGATCCCCACCATGGGGTCACCCATCTTGGAGCCGTCCCGCTGGCCGGCCGGCGGTTCCCACGCGGTGCCGCGCGGCTGTGCCGTGCCGGGCTGGATCGGGGAACCATCAGTGTGGCCGGGAAGGAGGCGTTTCCCAGCCCCACGCTGGCCCAGGGCCAGGCTCCCAAATGAGACGCCTTGCACCACACCGCAGCTGCCGGCGCGCAGGGAGCTCCCACTCACACCCCGTGGTATAAAACCCCGGCACGCCGCAGCCCGCGCACACCCGCCAGAGCCCGTGCAGCAGGTAAGTGGCCCATCTTGCCACGACGGGTTGAGGGATGTGGAGGGGGGATGCTGTGCCCAGGGGTCCCTGTCACCCTTCTGCAACCCCCTCCCCTTCCCCAAACTGCTCCCACGCTCGGCTCTGCCACGACTTGCTGCTGGGGCAGGGACGCTGCTGCCGCTGGGACGTGTCCCGACAGCTCACCGCATCCCGGGGCTCCTTCTCCCGGCACCAAAGGAGGGGAAACTTCCCCTAAGCCGAGAGCTGAGCCTGGATTTCTTCCCTCACCAGCTTCCCAAGACTCCGTGGGAGAGGACAGCCCGTCCATCACTGCCACTGAGGACCTACAGACCCCGCGAGGAGCAGCATGGGCCAGTGCAACTGCCGCAAGAAGCGCAAGGTCCCTGAGCGATGCTGCGGCACCGGGAGGGCTGGGACCAACCCCTATGGAGCACAGCCCTGGGCATGGGGCGACTCAGAGCAGCACGGTTGGGCCAGCCCCATCCTGGAGCCAGACTCCAGCTGAGGAGCTGAGGGGGGGCTTCTTTGGGGTTCAGCAACGCAGCCTCAGCGCTGGGCAGGGGGAAAATCTGCAGGCTTGGAACCACTTGAAAGCTCTGGGAACCAGGCAGCTTTCTCCAGCTCCTGTGGACTTACCTTTAGGAGCTGCACTTGCTCTTTGCAACTTCTCCAAGGATGCCCAACAGCAGGAAGTCTCCTGTTTTCCTGGGCTTTCAAATGGGAAGCACCCACCCTTTGCACCTGCGGAGGATTTGGCCCCAGCCAGCTGAGCCAGGGCGCCGGGCTGAGGCTCTGAAGATTACTGAGCTCTTCCTAATGGGCATCTCCTGATGTGGTTTAAGAGTGTTTCAAGGGGAAACCACAGATGCTGAATGAATCACCGTCATTTCCCATCAAAAACAGCTTTGGCTAGTTAGCATGAGGAGCCAGACGCAGGGGTCAGGCCGGTCTCTGCCCCACACCCCACCAGGGGATGGGGTCTACAACCCTAAAGGGGCAGGAGAGGGGCTTCTTCTGTCATCAAGCCCCATCCTGGAGGGTGTCTGAGTCGTCCTGGGTACTGACTCATGCTGCCATCCGCCGCTTGTGCAAAAGGAGAGGAAGAACCAGTCCGGACGGCCGCGGCAGCCCCCGCGTACAGTGGGTGTAGTGCCGGGAGACGCCGGGGTGGCTGAGCCTCGCTGGCCCCGGGCAGGGAGAAGTCCGGGCAAGCAGAGACAAGGGGGTGACATGCCTGCAAGGAGAGGTGTCACCTCGAGGTGGAAGGGGTATGGCAGCTGTAAGGGTGTGGGGGGGAGTGTTGCAGCTGGGCAGAGCCTGTGCAGAAGGATGTAACCACTGTATGGTGGGGTTTCAGGTCTGTATGGAGTGGTCTCAGATCTGTATGGAGTGGACCCACGTCTTTATGGGGGGGTCTAACTCTGTATAGTGAGGTCTAATGTCTGTAGAGGGGGTCTGACTTCTGCATGGAGGGTTATCATGTTGATAAGGTTTATTCCATTGATGCAGAAGGGTGGAACATCTGCAGGGAGCACTGGCACATCTGCTCAGGGAGCATCCCATCTAATGGAGGGGATCCCAAATGGGGAGGAGTTTGTCTTATCCTTCAGGGAAGTGTCCCACCAGTGCTCATCTCACCCTCTCTCCTCCCCACGCAGGACTGCCAGGAGCTCACTGACGTGGAACGGGCCATCGAGACCGTCATCAACCAGTTCCACTGCTACGCAGTGAAGGGGCAGAAGGAGTATCTGACACCCAACGAGATGCAAGAGTTGGTGGTACAGAAGCTGCCCCATTTGGGGAAGGTGAGAGCAGAGCCTGGGGGTAGGCAGGGGCAGCTGGGGTGGGCATGGGCTGCCCGTGGGACCCCACAGCCCCATCACCCCAATGCTTTATTCCATTCCCTCTGCAGTGTGTGGGACCGCTGGAAGAGAAGATCGAATGCATGGGAGACCCTGATGAAGCCAAGCTGGAGTTTGGAGAGTACTGGGACATGATGGGGGATGCAGCCAAGGGCTGCAGGAGGAAGTAGAGGGTGGAGGGGGATGGGAAGGCACCCGAGGCCTCAGGCTCTGCATCGAGAAGCGTGAGAGACTGCTGGTCCCGGTGGGATGCACCTGGGAAAACGCAGCGTTGCTCCTGCCGGGGCTCATCTCCTCCCCACATCCCCGGCCAGGGAGGAGGGATCCCCCTCCCCAGCTCCATCCCTGCCCTCTCTCAGCTCTCCCTCCTGTCAGGAGATCTTCCTTCCCATCCCCAGCTCTGGCCCGTGCCGTGAAGGAGGTGGCAAGGGGGTTCCTGACCCTGGCTCTGGAGTCACCTTTCTCCGTCCTTTGCTCTAGAGCCTTTAACCCCGAGGTTGCCCCACCTCTGGCTCCCAAAAACCCCTCTGGTTGCAGGTCCCCCAACCCCAGAGCATCACAGCGAGAGGGACTCAGCTCCTTTCCCCTGAAAGCCCTTGGCTGTGTGAGCTCATCCTCCCACGGGATGCCCCAGTTCTGCCTCGTGCTTTGAGTACCTTCAGGGGCATCCCAGCCTCTGGGCCACCACCACTGTCTCTGTGCATGGCCTGGGTTCATTCCCTGCTCTTCCCCCGGTGCAGGGACCACGGTGCCCTGTGCCTGCCCAGGTTTTGGGGTGCTATGCTGGGATGTGCCACCTGTACAGTGCTTCCCCACTTGCCCTTCTCCAGGGATGCTGGCCCCCCGGCTGGCGGGTGGGCTCGGGGCTGGGCTGGTGGTGGGTTGGCATCAGCTTGTGTCACTTGCAACCATTTTTGTATAAATTAATAAAGGAAAAACACTGGAAAAAAAAAAACCAAACCAAAACACCAAACAGACCCAACCAGGATGGGTTGAACTCGTTTGTCCTTTGGGGGAAGAGGATGGGGCAGGGAGGGATGGGGCTGAAGCAGTTATGGTCCTGATCATCGCTTGCTCGAGGCTGTGGTGCACAAGGGTGCAAGGGAGGTTGTGGGGGTGCAAGGGATGCTGTGGGGGTGCAAGGGAGGTTGTGAGGGTGCAATGGAGGTTGTAGGGGTGCAAGGGATGCTGTGGGGGTGCAAGGGAGGTTGTGGGGGTGCAAGGGAGGCTGTGGGGGGGCAAGGGAGGCGGGGGGGGTGCAAGGGATGTTGTGGGTGTGCAAGGGCTGCTGTGGATGTGCAAGGGATGCCATGGGCATGCAAAGGATGCTGTGGGCGTGCAAACACTCCAGGTGTGCACAGTGCCAAGGGTGTGCACATGCCCAGTTCCCATGGTGACTTGTACCTGGTGGTCTTCATTTTGGGGACCCCACAGACAAAGCCAGGGGTTATGTCTCTGGACCAGGCACCCCAAGGGCTTTGGCCATGTGGGTCCAATGCTGGTGGGAGCTCAGAGAAGACCACGAAATCCTGGGCTCAGAAGGAGCTCAGAGGTGTGAGGACAGCAGAGGGATCCCACCAGTGCTGGGAGAGTGGAGGATGAAATCAGAGGAGCAAATCAGAACATAGTAAATGCCACAAAGCAGTGGCTGACTGGGATGCAGCAATTAGACACCAAGAAAGGGGCTTGAGAGGGTGTCAGGTACCTGATTATCTCACTTTTCCTCTGCCACCTAGGCCATTCCTGCTGAGCTCCATGTCCTGGAGGAGCCCTTGGGCAGCCCCAGAAGCACGGACGGGGACAGGGACCTCAAACAAAAAAGGGAGAGGGTGACTCACCTGAGTCAGCCTGTGATGCTTCGTGCTGCAGGGGGAAAAAAAAGAAGCAAAGATGACCCAAACCAAAGCCAACTACAGAGAAATGTGATAAAACCCAGGGGTGGCAGGTCCTCCTGGGCCCGTGGCTGGTGTGGCAGCACCGGCACCGTGGCTCGGCCGCGGGCCACCCTCTGTCTCCTCTCACCTTGGGGTGGATTTCACAACGAGAATGACTATTTATTGTTCGTGCCTTGGAAATAAATACATGGAAATTAAGCAGAAAGGTGTGGCATGCATTTAATTAGAGACAGGAAATGTGTCAAAAATGGTTGAGGTGATGGAGGGTGGGAAAAGGGAGTCAAGGCTCCTGGATCCTCATCCCAGCACCAGGCTGAGAATGTGCTGTGGGAGGGGAGGTGGAGGGGAGGGGATTCTTAGGTCCTATTTCTGGTTTGGTGACCAGCTCCCTGGTGTGACGCTGTGGTGCTGGGGAGGATGGCAATTCCCACAGCGTGAGCCATCCTTGATAAGTATCTGTTGTATCTGGAAAGCCCTTGGAAGTGGTAGGAACAGCTCAGCCTGTGCCAGGGTGGTCAGTTCCTCTCGGTGAATCAGTGCTGACCGCACTGGCACAGCACCACGCTGGTGGAAATGCTTAAGGAAGGTGTTTGTCACGGTGGGGTGGCCACTGTGTGTGCAGGATGGCTCCAGGGTACCCATCACACTGGTCACCAAAGACCCTTAAAGCTGAGGTTCAGGGCTCAGTGTCCCCCCCTTTGCCCTCAAAGGCTCCAATCCATGAGAAAAACAAATTGCTCCTGACTCTTCAGACCTGGAGCTGGTGGAGAGCAGAGGAAGGGACCAAACTTGACTGGGGCAATCAAAATGTCTGGGAACCGTCTTGTGATGGGTTTGGATGGTACGTGGCTGCTCCGAGCACACGCAACACGCCCTGGATGCCTTGTAAAAATAAGGGCCTGGATGTGGTTGTGACATCTGCCAGGCAGAGGAGAGTAATGAAAGCCCATGATTCAGAGGTGAGCTGTTTTGCCTGCAGGGTCGGGAAGGGATTCCCACCCTCCTGGGACGTTGCATCAACGACATCGGGAGCATCTCGGTCGAGAATGGGTTTGCTTCCTCCCAACCGAGATTAGGAAGGAGCCAGGGGAGAGCTGGGATGACACACATCAAGGGGATTTTGCTTCTCCAGGATGGGTGCCCCAAAGGTCCTCTGAGCAGGTGTCTCTTGCCTGTAATATCTCACCTCCTACTTTTAGATGTGCAGCTTCCAATAACGTCTGTATCTAATCTTGGCATCGAATCGCTGCGCCACTGCTCTGCTAGACATACAAGGTACAATTTACTGGGACAATTAATTATGGATGTGACTTTACAAGCACAGCTACCAGCTGAGAAGAGCTTTATCTGGCCCTGTGCATCTAGAGATGGCTGAAAGCTGGAAACAGCCCCCCTTGGAGCCAGTGCTTGTGCTTCCCAGGACCCAGAGACAAGTGCCAGGCTCTCTTACTCTTGAGGACAAGTGGTTTTTGTTCAAATAAACCATGTTTCCCACTTACTGGGTAGTTCCTGTGCCACACTGGACCCATCTCACTGCCTGAGGGTGCTTTGGAGCAGAATGGGTGCCGTGGGATGGAAGGAGTTTGGCTTTGGGCTGGTGGGTGGCTGCATGGGTTGCAAACCTTGGGACCAAGCTAGTTACACTCTGCCTCACTAACCATTGCTCCTGGGAGCCCACCACCCCTTCCAGAGGTTGGGGGGAGGGAGGGGAGAGGGGTGTCTTTTGGGGTGGTCCCCAAACCTTTGCCATCACCCTACATCTGCAGCAGCCCCCGTGAAGCAGCTGGAGCCCAGCGCGGGTCCCTGCTCGCACCGACCTGTCCGGGTGTTGCAATCCCACTGAGCCCTTTTCCCAGGTGAGCTCCAGCCCTGGAACGCCCTGGGAACGTCAGGGAGGGGCGGGAGCTGCTTTAAAAACCCGCCTGGGCCCTGTGGTATGGGTGCAGGGTGAGAGGAGAGCGGGTGCCATCGGCTCTCACTGTTTGTGCTGCTGAACCGGCGACAGACGGACACGTCGGGACCCTTCCCCCTCTGGACGGAGCCAGGTGAGGCTCTGGGACAGGGAAGTTGTCACTGAGACCTTTGGGGTGAATGTTTGCCCAGGAGCAGCCCTGGGACGTGCTGCTGCAGGTCAGGAGCTGGAAATCCCCGGAGCCCTTCAGCAGCATCGTGTGCGTGGGGCTGGAACTGGGACGGAGGGGACTCGCTGGATGTTGGGGGAGAGGATGGGATGAGGGAATGGTGGTCTGGCACAGGGCTTGGCAGCATCCCCTAGTCTCTGCTGCCCATGGAGAGCCTGGCATGTGGGGTTGCCAATGGGCTCTGGCTCCTGGAAAAGGGGCATTTTCACCCTTCTTTGCCCGTGGCGATACCAGGGCTGTGGGCAGGGAGTGCTGGGGCTGTGCCTGGCTGCAAGTCCCTGGCTCTGGAGCTGGTGAGGATATAAAGAAGGAGATGGGGAGGTGGAGGAACAGAGGGGACCGTGGTGGTAGGAGCTGGAGCAGCCCAGCAAGCCCCATCCTGCCCATCCCGCCTACCCGGCGCCCAGCCCTGCTGCAGCCGCATCCCCGCGTCCCACTGCTGTGGCTGTGTCCCAGTGCCCTGGGCTGGCCCTGGGGGCACGTGGTGGGGTCAAAGCACAGGAGATGATGGGGCCATGTGGGCTGTGCTGTCCTGGATAGGCTGGTGCTGTGAGTCAGTGGCCAAGCAGACAGCCACGATGCCCTGAGGATGGGCTGGGTGCTGGTGGCATGGGACTGGTAGATACTGGTGTGGGGTCTGCAGTGGGTGGGTGCTTTTGCCCAAGTGCTGATTACCTTGTTTTGGCAATTAATGGCCTGGGATGAAGAAAGGGGATCTCTTACCAGCACTGAGATTGTCTGAAAGCCACGGTGGTGATCAGCATCCTGCGAGCCAGGGATGGTCCTGCGTCCCAGATGGCTTTGGGTCGTGGCACTGTGGCACAGCGAAGGCTCCTGCAGGGACAAGGCTGGCTCAGGAGGGCACCCAGCCGTGCTGAGGCACATAGGAATGAGTGTGAGAGAGCAAGGGGAACCCAGGCAGGGAATCCAGGCAAGAGGCTGAGCTTCTTGTCCCTTGTCACCGCCCTGACGTGCCGACGGCCTGGGGCTGAACTGGGGAGGATCACTGCAAACAGAGAGGAGACATTGAGCCAAGTTTGGGGCATTGGGCAGGTCCTACCTGCTCCCAGGCAGCAGCCAGACTGCAGATACCCTCCTGCATGATGCCCCAAGACTGGAGGACAGCTCTGGGCCACCTCTCTGTGCTCTACAAATGCCTCCCTGTTTGCTTGCTCCACGACCCATGTGGCCAACTCTGCCTGGGCTGTTGTAAATCAACATGACTCCAGCAGAAATGATGATGGGGAATAACACAGCCCCAGCTCATCCCTCTCCCTGCCACCAACAGGGCAGGAAAGGGCCAAGGCCAGGCAAGGTGACGCAGTTTCCGTCGCTGCCTGCATCCTGCCTGGGACGCCCAGCCCCGTGACGGGACCATCCTGTTGGGTCCATCCATAGGAAGGAGCTTCCTGGCTTTGGGACAGTGAAGAGAGGAAGGGGGAGACTCTGGACACCAAGCAGACAGGCAGGATTAGACCTTGGGGTATGTGGGATGCCTTTGGTTAGGCTCACAGAGGGGCTCGGGCATGTCCAGATCTGCCCTGATGGGGTGTTTCCAGAGCCGTGAAGCAAGAGGAGGGCTGGCTGGTAATTCCTGCCCTGGTCCTGCTGTGGCTCCCAGCCCCATTCCTCCCTAATGAGCTCTGGGAACCTGCAGCCACTGCCCTGGCGCGCTGAGGCCCTGCGGCCCCAGAGCCATAATTGCCACCCCGTCCCACGCACGGAGGCGGCGGTGGCCCCGAGGAGGAGGAGGAGGGGGGGACAGTTGGGGTGGAGACTGTGGCATGGAGGGATTTTGGGGTGATCCTGGATGAGCAGCACCCTGCACATGGCACTGAGAGCTTTTTGCCTTCCCATGGAGGGTTGTGGTGACCTCTGGAACACAAAAGGTTCCACTTAAACATAAGGAAAACCTTCTGTGCTGTGAGGGTGGCCCAGGCTGCCCAGGGAGGGTGTGGAGGCTCCTTCTCAGGAGATTCCCAAACCCACTTGGACACGTTCCTGTGCCCCCTGAGCCAGGGGAACCTGCTTGAGTAGGGGCTTGGGGCTGGAGCAGGTCTGCAGGGCCCTTCCCACCCCCCCAATCCTGGGGTTCTGTGATGAATTCTATGCCCTGAGTGATGGCACCATGAGCTTTGGCAGCCTGCTGCCTGCCCTTCTGCATCCTGACCTCCAGGTCCCCCACAGCCCCTCACAATCCCTGACCAACCTCCCCCATCCCTGCAGGTGAGCTCAGGCAGCGATGGCAGAATGCACAGAGCTGGAATGGGCCGTGCAGGTGCTGGTGAACAACTTTGACAAGTACTCGAGCCGCTGCTGCTGCTGCAAGAAGCCGCGGCGCATCAGCAAGAAGGATTTCCGTAAGATGCTGAGTCGTGAGCTCAACCACATGCTGACGGTGAGAGCCTGGGTGGAGGGAGTGGGGACATATCTAGGGGGATGGGGTTCCCTATACCCAAGTTTTCCCCCCCCTTCTACACCCGTTACCTCAGTGTGAGTGGCTTCAATCTCTCTCCCAGGACACCGGGAACCGTCAGGCGGCCGACAAACTCATCTGTGACCTGGATGAGAACAAGGACGGGCGCATCAGCTTCGAGGAGTACTGGACCTTGATAGGTGGAATTGCCAGTCCCATCGCCCAGATCATCAGGCAGCAGGAGCAGAGTGTCAAATACACCAAGTAGTCAGCTGTCTTCAGACCCTCCCTGGGGCTGAGACCCCTCCTTCCCCACCTCCTGCTTCTCCACAGCTCCCCGCTTCTTGCCTCTCTCACTGCCCAGCCCCAGCTTGCCCCAGGCTACCCTGGTTTCCCACTGAGCCATGCTGGGGTGTGATAGGGGTGGGAAAGACCCTGTAGGGGGAGGAAGGTGTGAGGTCATTGCAGCCTCAGGGGACTCCTCCTTGCCCCCACATCGTGCCATCCCTGCCCTCAGCTTCTTCCTCGAGCCCAGTCCTTGCCAGGCTGCTGGGAAAGAAGCAAAAGGAGAGGCTTCCCCTTCATCTGGGGTGTGAATTCTGTCTGTTCTCAGACCTCAGGGGCAGAAACCTCCTTACAACTGGGACTCCCTCTCCTCTTGGAGCTCCCCTTCAAAGTCGGGGTGCCTTTCTCCCTGCCCAAGCTGGTGAAGGGTCTGCCCTGCCTGGTGCTCTGGTCCTTCGTGCTGGGGGAGCGGCGCGGTCCCGGCTGGGAAACACCCCTGTGGTTATTTATTGCAGCAATAAACCTTGGAGGAGCAGTGGCTGATGCTGAGACTTTCCCTTCCCAGGAATTTGCTTGGGATGCCCAAAGGGATGGGGGTGGGAGGGTGTTGAAGGAAGGGGTCTGCCCTGTCCCACATCACCCAAACAGTCCCTGTGCTGGTGGTAACACCGGTCCCAACCCTCTGGCTTCACAGGGTTGTGCTTCCCTGGGGTTGATGGAGCTACCACAAGGTGTCAGCAGACACCGTGTCCTCCCAGCACCCCACCAGCCCTGCAGCACCCCAACCTGCTGCCTGGGGGTGCAGATGCTGCTGCTGCTGCTGATCCCCTCTGTGTCCCCACATAGGATCCTGAGCAGCCTAAAGCCCTGCACCCATGCACCCTAGGGGCACAGACACCCCTAACCCCAGCATGTCTTGAGGGAATCCCAGCTCCTGGGCTGATTCTCAGGGCATTGCACATTCCCCAACCTGGGATGGGGGAAAGCTCTGTGGCCCCGTGTGTGCCTGGGCTTGGGGGGAAAGGTGCTGAGTCTCAGCTCTGTGGCACCCATGGTGCTGGCAAGTGGCCTGAGCCAGCAGCTCTGGTGCCTTCTGGGGATTTTCCACTGGGAAGAACATGGCCCAGGGTCTATGAGTGTGGCAATGGCCTCCCATGACCTCCACTCTCACATCAGTGGGGATGGCAGCATCTTAGAGCCAGATGCTACATCCCCTTCCAGCCAGCTCCTCCCCTCCCAGCTGCAGAAGCATCGCTGGCTCCTGCCTGTCCCCCTGCCCGTGCAGCTCACCTTTCCCTGCCCCACAGCACCAGCGTCCTGGGCAAACTGGAGCTGCCTCCGTGGGAGATGGTGCAGTGGGGTAGGGCTGTGGCTGAGTCACGGTGGAGGAATCCCTGTCTGGGTAGGGCAGGGCTCGTGACTCACTGTTTATGGGGTGAGCAGGGCTTGGCTGGGCACTGTGCCCAGCTGCTCCCACGGCATCCCACCAACCCAGCAGGATCTGGGGTAGCCTCTCAAGATCTTTCCAGGGAACCAACCTCCAACGCTTCATTTCTAGATGCAGATGGGCTGCAGCACGTGGAAATGATTCAGGATATGCCCCCCCTGCTCCTCCCCTGCACAATTCTCTGCGTGCCCTGGCACCTGGGTTGGGGTCTGAGCAGTGACAGACCCTGTGCCCATGCACATGTTATTGCTCACCTGGAGCTAATGTGGGTACATGGGGAACCCAGGGAGGGGGTCACAGGAGGGGCTGCTGCAGGGGACCCTTGTGTCAGAGAGAGAGTATCACAAGTCACTCGCCTCCCCAGCAATGAATGAATCATAGGACAAGAGGAAACAGCCTCAAGTTGCCCCAGGGGAGGTTTAGATTAGAGATGAGGAAGAACTTTTTCCCCTGAGAGGGTTGTCAGCCCCTGTGCCAGGCTGCCCAGGGAGCTGGGAGAGTGCTTGGACCACAGGCCTGGGCTCCCTGAGCTGAGCAAACAGGCAGCCCCATCCCTGTTCCAAGCTCCTGCACCATCTCTTTTCCCACCTGCCAAACAGAGCTGAGCAAAATACCCCAGGACACCCACTCCCACATCACACAGACAAAACAGACTCAGTTCGGTTGTTAAAGCCCCTGAAGCTGCTGCAGTCCCAGCCCTGCCTAATCCACAGCCCTCAGCACCTCAGCTCCAGGGCTGTGGGATCCCTCCAGGGCTGGGGACTCCATCAGCCACTGTGTTCCCTCAGTCCTTTCCAGCTGCCAAGTCCCAGAGACAGAAGACACATTTATTCTGTAATCACCAGAGACTGGAAGGTTGGCTGCCTTTGAGATGCTTGAGCTCAGGCCACCTTGGGTTTCGGTAGATGAGGATTTACCTTGGCTCCCTCCTCCAAACCAAACAATAAAATAGGAACTAAACCTGCTGCAGACCCACTGCAGATCCTGCTCCTTTGCACTGAGCTCACTGGGATGGGAATGCTTGGGAGCAGCTGGTTTGTGGGGGGAAAGGGGGGTACCCAGAAAGCTGTTGGTGTGGAGACAGCACAGGGATGGTTTAGGGAGGGTGTGGGCTCCTCATCAGCTTTCTCTAGAGAGCTCCCTGCTTCCCAGTCCGTGTGTCCATCCCTTGACTTGTGACTTGGTCCCCCAGCACGGCAGCTCCTTCCAGCAGCACCTGAACCCACCCACCCTCCTCCCTAATGAGATCACACAGCTCGTTGGGCAAAAATGAGGTGCAGGCGAAACCACCTGCCTGGAGCTGCTGGGAAAGCCTGGAGGCCAGTGGGCTGCACAGGGCAGTGCCACCCCCAACCAGCCTATAAAGTGCCCATCGTGCTGCAGCTGCAGCATCCCGGCTCCTCGCTGCTGCCTGCTCCGTGCTGATCCCGGTGAGTCCCTGCTCCCCTTCCTCATCCATCTCTCCATCCTGCAGCTTCGCTCTCCAGCTGCAACTCACTCATCTGCACCCCAAAACACCTCCCTGAGAGGCACTGGAGTTGCAGCTGCCCCTCTGCAGCATCTTGGATTGATTTGGGCAGGGTTTTGGGGGGAAAACAGACCGTTGTCACCACCCTGACCTCCATCCCCGGTGCTTTGCACCTCCAGGCGTGCAGGAGGCTGGAGATGACGTGTCCCCTGGAGCAGGCCATGGCAGTGATGGTCACCACCTTCCACAAGTACTCAGGGAAGGAAGGGGACAAGTACAAACTCAGCAAGGCAGAGCTCAAGGAGCTGCTGAACAAGGAGCTGCCCGTCTTTGGGAGCGTAAGTAGCCATGGGGGGGACACATCTGTGCATCCCTCTGAGGTGCCCTTGGGGTGGGTGGGAGGTGTTGGAAGAGCCAGGAGCAAATCAACCTCAGGTCCATGTAACGTGGTGCAAATCAAGGTGAGCCAAGGTGGGTTCTGAATGTTCCTCCCCAAAGATTACACGAAGGGATGCAGCCCAAGGGTGACTTGCTGAGACTTCATGCTCCAAGGCAAGCTCTGTGGAGGAGAAGGAAGAGGGATGAGGCCAGGAGGACCTGAGCTGGAGCATGCTCAGTCTGAAAGGAAACTTGGCTTTCTCTTTACCCACAGAGATGTTTTGATTGGCAAAGAAAAAAATCGTGCTCCACTTTAATTTTAAACCATTTTTTTTTAACCTCCACTTCCCCTTCTGGCTTAAACTGGGGGCAGGGAGGAGAAAGTTTTTAGCCAAACTTGGTCACATTTGCTGTGGTGGTGCCAGCACAACCCAGAGCTCAGGTAAATCACCCAAAAGCCACCTCCCTCCAAAGGCAAAGAGAAAACTGTCCTTCAAGGTAGGGGGAGGGAAACCTCAGGCTTTTTATATCTTTCCTTGCACACAGAGGGGCTGGATGAGGAAGCACTTTGGCTCACCCACGCACTCCAAAACCCTCCATCCCCTTGTTGCCAGTCTGCTGGGGAAGAGAAAACCCTTCTGTAACACCCCCCCAACTGTTCTCTCTCCCCTCCCCATCACAGAAGCAAATGGATGAGGTGGAATTCAGGAGACTCATGAACGACCTGGATCACAACAAGGACAGTGAAGTGGACTTTAAGGAGTATGTCTGCTTCCTGGCCTGCATCACCATGGGCTTCAACGAGTTCTTCAAGGACGGCCCCACCAAGCAGCCCCGTAAGAAGTGACCCTGCTGCCTGCAGCATCGCCACAGGGCTGCCAATAAAAGCTTTTCCAAAGCCTTTGTGTGCTTCTGCAGAGTTTGTTTGTGCCTTAGGGTAGTGGGCAGTTGGGTGACTCACACCTTCCTCCAGCTCTGTGGGATTTTCCATGGCAGGACTCAGCCCCTGGAGGCATTTATTTGGAAGAGGCTGAGCAAAATAGCTCTGCCTCTGAGTAACAGACTGGGATGTTTCCCCCAGCAAACTGTCTTTGCTGTCTCAGGGAGAGAGTCAGTGCATATTTAGCTCAAAACATATGAGCTTCCCAGAGCCCAGTTCAGCTTATAGGTTGGTGTGAGCTTCACTGGGCGATGGGTTGGGCTTGGGGAAGAGAAAGTTGGTCTGAAGGAAGCTGAGTGCAAGATGCAGAGCCTGTGCAAAGCATGAAAGCCAGAGTGTGCCCCTGGTTTCTGCAGAAAAGAGCTGTTTCTGAGCAGCTGGAGGAGACCCTTGGCTCCCTTGAGAGGTAGATAAGCTGATGCTGGTGGGATTGCATTAGAGAAGGTCAACCCAAGCCCCCCAGGTTTGCCTCAGAGCTATGGGGCTGCAGTTGAGCAGCAGTTTCCTGAGCACATCAGCCTGTGCTATGGGCTGGGAAGCTCAGGGCTCACCCTCCTTCTCCTCCCCACAGCCACAAGTCCCAGCAGGTCTGGGCTAGTTTGCAGAAGTCACTGCAGCTGCTCTCCAACAACCCAAAAACCCCAGAGGAACTACTCCAGCCCTTCCCAAGCCTCATCATCCTCACACAGCAGAGCAAACCCTATCCCCTGGGTCCTACCTGAGCACCCCCCAAGTCCTTTCAGCAGCTCCAAACTTCCCTCTGCCTTTTTTTCCCAGGGGTCTTTTATACTGATCCTCTAGGAGCTTCTGCCCCCCTCCCAGTAATTCACACCAATTTGCACTGGTTAACAGGGAGATGAGGTTCAGGTTTGGGGCATCAGAGCAGCCCAGAGCTGGCAGTGGGGCTTCAGCCTTTATTTCACTTGCTCTGGTGCCTTTGTCCCTCAGCCAAGGTTGGAGACGTTTTAGGGTAGTTTTCAGCCCTTGCCCCGCAGCAAGGGGCTGGAAACTACTGGTTCCTATCTTTCCCTTACAGCTCCCTGACACGTGCCTGGGACACGCAGCCACCAAAACAGCCCAGGGTTACACAACGGGGTGTGTGACGCGCAGCCCTCGCCGTTAGGAAAGAGAAATCGCTTGTAGGAGAGTCAAAACCAGAGGAAAAAAGCCTCATTCCCAACCCCAGCACAGCTGCAGACAAACCCTGCTTGTGCTTGTGCAGCTCCAGACACTCCTCCCCTTCTCTCAAGGGATGCTGCCCAGATCCTCGCGTGCAGCATCTTGCCCTTGCACTGGCATCACCCACCCTGGCTGGCAGCAGTGGGACGAGGTGCCCGCCACCACTTTTGCCTCAGGGATTTCCTCCTTAGGGATTTTTCCTCCACCAGCTGTTCCTCATTCAGCCCCGAGGACACATTTTACTCTTTCTAAGCCAAACCAGCCCTCTTGGCACTGCAGGAGTGGGATAGTTTGGGATGGGATGGGGGGGGGTGTGTGTGGGGGGGGTGGGTGTAGAGCTGCTCCCAGGGTTTCCACTCCTCCCTTTGCCAGCCCATGTCCAGCCAGGAGCTGGAGCAGCATTGGTGCTTTCTCAGCTGGGTGGTGAGGGAGGTGTCCCAGGCGGGGCTATAAATGCTGTGGCCTGACGCTGACTCGTTTCCCAGCCTGCCTGCCCTCGCCTGTTTTCCTTTGAGCTCTTGGTGAGTTGGGGTTTTCTTTTTCCTCCCTACAATGCTCTGTGTCCCCCTCACCCTCCAGATATTGCTGATCCCACAGCAGCCCCATCCCCCTTGCAGAAGTTTCCCTTCCCTGGAGCTGAGTGTGAGGCTCCCTTTGCAGCCAGATGAAGCTCCAAGGCTGTATTTCACCTCTGAGGGCTGGGAAAGTGCCTGTGCCCTTTCCCTGGCTCTGGCAGAAGGGGCTTTCTGCCCCTCTCTGCCACATTTCCCCTTCCAGCATGGCTGTTTTTTTGGACGTTGCTCAGCCACCTACCTGATGCCAACGCCCAACCCAGCTGCTGGTGGGAGGGTGAAATGAAGGAGCAAATGGTGATGCTTCCCGGTTCCTGCCCAGGGCTGAGGCACTGGAGCAGCCTGCACAGGCTGGGAGAGGGTTGAGGAGACCGTTTTCCCCCTTGGCACAGGGATTTTTTTGGGGACTCTGAGCTCTGTTCTCACCTGCTTGTGCTGTTGGTGCCTCCAGGTTTGCTCGGTCTCCCCCATGGCATCTCCCCTGGAGCAGGCGCTGGCTGTGATAGTTTCCACCTTCCACAAGTACTCAGGGAACGAGGGAGACAAATATAAGCTCAGCAAGCAGGAGCTCAAGGAGATGCTGACGAAGGAGCTGCCCAGCTTCAGTGTAAGTGTGAGGCTGGGGTGGGGGGGATGCCACGTGCTGTGAGCGATGCTGTGACTGAGGGATGTGACCTTTGATGCAAAACCCTTCTCATTTTCACCCCCCTCCTTTCTGTGGGCAGAGCCAAACCAGCGAGGCCAGCATCCAGCAGCTCATGCGTAACCTGGACAGCAACAGTGACAGTGAGGTGGATTTCCAGGAGTATGTGATCTTCCTGGCCTGCATGGCCATGATGTGCAACGACTTCTTCCAGGACTACCCTGACAAGATGCCACGCAGGAAGTGAGCCCAGGGCATTGCCCCCTACCCCCAGGCTCCATCTCTGCCCCCTCGTCACCGTCCCGTTGCTTTCCTGATGTTCTTTCAATAAAAGTCACTTTAAACCAAGTCCTCTGTGTGTTTTGCAATGGGGGGAGTGGGGGTGGGGTCTCACCTCAGGGACCAGGGTGCTGTCACAGTAGGCAAGACCCTGTTTCCATCCCAAAGGTGAGGGAGAAGGAGGGAACTTCTGAGCTGGACTTCACAGGGCCATTGTGTTCCCTGAGCCCTCTTAAAGTGCCCGTGGGGCTGGTTCCCAGCGGCCCCGTTAGCGTGAGTCAGAGGCAGCACCCTGCCTTGCAGCCCCAGAGCTGCTTCCCTACTGTGGCAGGAACTTTCACAGGCATAAATGCCTCCAAACCAGCACCATGACAACAGCAACCAGTGAGCAACTCTCTCTCTTTTTTTTTTTTTTCAGCTGTAATTATTAAGCTCACGTGGGGTCAGCATCTGTGTCCCCTCCACTTGCAACCAGCTGCACTGGGAAGTCACCCAGGACCATTGTTTCTTCCCCACTCCAAGCAAATCTTTGGGGAGCAGGGTTGCAGCTGCATGCCTGCTCAGAGCGAGGTTGTGGTGTGCAGAGGAGAGACTTCCCTGTGCACACAGCCAGCCCTCCTGAGCCACCAGCATGAGAGAGCTCAGCCCATGGCTATAAATATGAGGAGCAGCCACAGCCCTCCCTTTCCCTTACCAGAGCCCATCCTGCTCCTGTAAGTCTCCATTTCCTTCCTATGCTCCCTTTCACACCCCCACCCCCTTGAATCAGGCTCCAGATATGCAGCCGTGCCCCTTCCAGATGTGGATCTCTTCCCCCTCCATCCTCCCAGGGGAGACAGACCTGAGCTGTGAACATTTGAAGCTGGCAGGATGCTGCTTACAGGCATCCCAGCCTACCTGCATCCATCCACAACTCATCATCACCTTGTCGCAGCCTCAGGGCTGTACTGGCTCTGACCCTGCAGCACTAACACTCACAACCCTTCAGCTGTGCTGGGCCAGAGAGCAAATACCAACACCCTAGGGCAGCTCTTGCACCAGAGCCTGGACTACCATGGCATGGTAACCAAGCCCTGAGGTAGGGCATGTGCTGGGAGCTCTGGGTGTGTGAGGACCCACAGTACATGCCTGTTCCTTTTTTACCTGCCCCATGGAGCATGTGTGTCTCCTCCCACCTCCCCACATGACACATGCACCTCCCTTCACACCTCCCCACGCGTGTCCCATCATGAACCCGTGTCCTGCTGATGAGCCCCATGTGGCTTCTCTTCCCAGCAAGGACGTGCCCATCTCTCTCCATCAGACAACAAAGTCCCTTTGTTTCACTCTTTTGCAATTTGGGCTTTGTTTTTCCCTAGCACCAGTTCCTCCTGCCCCTGGCTTAGGAAGCTGACAGGGAGATGTTTCACCACCGTTGTCCTTCCCGTCACCTCCATGGCCCACACAGGCTTTTTTTTTTTGCCTGTCCCATCAAGCATGAACTTGAGATGAAGGTCTTGGGCAACCTCAAGCATAAGCTCCTCACCAGCTTCCCCTCAGGACACACAGGGTTTAGCAGCCAGTGCCAGGCACTGGGAACACCATGGGGGCATAATCTCCCCTGGATGCTGGGAAGAGGCAGCAGTTGGCAATACCCTTGGTTATCATCAGGCAGCAATTAATAGCTGTCTGGAAGTGCCACCTCCTCAGAGGGGCTGGCAGCTTTCCAGCATGCTGCCATGACTGCATTCAAGGCACCTTTCTTGGCTGTCAAGAAATGATTCAGGAGGTGTTTTTGGAGAGGTGGTTTGGGGGTGGGATGCATTGGCCATCTCTCAGCACCGTGCTGGGGGCAGACACCACACCTCCAGCCAAACTCAACAGTGTGAGGGCAGACGTAGGAGTAGGGTAGGAGACCCTCATCCAGCACCTTTTGTGTGATCAGGAGCAATCCCTCTGCTATCAACACCCTTCAAACTCATCAGGAATGTTGTGGCTGTTGGGAAAGCTCCTGCACTGGCCCTGACCCACAATGCTGTCTCCCGTAAAACATCTCTTTTGGTGTTTCCTTGTTTGATCTTAACAAGTTTGGTGTGTCCCCTCCCTCATTAGCAGTGGGAGCAGCCAGTTCCTGGAGACAGGCAAGAAATCATAGCCTGGGTGTGCTGAGTAACCTTGCACAATTCCTGGGGTTATTGCCTCGAAGAAAATTGGAGGGTGTCACAAATCATCGCTCAGGGAGAGTATAAAAGAGCCCTGATCTCCAACTGTGCCATCACTGCTCCTGCCCATTCCTCTCCTTGCGTGTACCATGTCTGCAGAAGTCACTGCTCACAGGTGAGTCTTTGCCAAAGGGTGGTTTCACCCTTCATCCTGGCTGGAAGTGCCAGTAGGATGAGCCCAACCTTGGCTGAGGGTCGCAGAGGAGGGGATAATCCTTCTCCAACCTGGGGGAGTTTAATGTTTTGCTGCCTGTCCTTTCTTAGCAGGATGAAAACCGACCTGGAGCTTGCCTTGGAATGCATTGTCAACATCTACCACCAGTATGCCATAAAGTGGCCCATCGATGACTACCTGAGCAAGGGGGAGTTCTCTGAGCTGCTGAAGGAGACGGCCAAGCCCTTCCTCTACAACACTGCACCGGTAAGAGCAGAGCAAGACCCAGCTCTCCAAATGCTCCTGAGAGTATGTGGGTGGCTAAGAACCTCCCAAAGTGGAAGGGAGGGTTTTTTAAAGGTTTTCCTGACACCATGCAGTCCTTGCTGGGCTGGGCTCACGCTGTAGCTGTGTGCTGGCAGGATGACCCTGAACCCCACTGAGAGTTGGACTGGATAATCTCTAAAGGTCCCTTCCAACCCCTACCATTCTATGATGCTGTGATTCAGGCCACCTCTTTTTCATGTTTGTCCTGCTGCAGCCCAATGTGCCTGTTGATGACTACATCAAGCAGCTCTTCACCAAGGCAGACACCAACCACGATGGTCGCCTCAAGTTCACCGAGTTCCTGACCACACTGAACCTCATTGCCTGTGATGCCCACAACAGATCTCACCACCATCCAGATGCTGGTCATGTCCACAGCCATGACCACAGCCACGGTCCCCAAGAGTGAAGCTGTTCCTAGGGGGTGACTGTGCCCTTGGGACTCTGCTCTTCCAGCAGCATCATCCTGTCCCTTTGTCTGCCAGCACAGACAAAACAGTAACCAAAGCTTTGTCATCTCCTTCTGCCTATGGCATTGAAATAAAATCTCTTTCTTCAAGCACCAAATGCATCTGTATGTTGTGTCCTGTTATCTCCAGGGACTGGATGATCTTAAAGGTCTTTTCCAACCAAAATGGTTCCACGATGAAACATGTACCCAGCCTGTGGCTGTGGGGGCTTAAATGCAGACTGAGGTGGAGAAACAATGCAAAAGAGGTGACATGGGGAGATCCTGCTCCTCACAGAGCAGTGAACCAGGACAACAGTGCTGCTGGGTCCCAGCTGAGCAGCACAAGCTGTGTAGGCTCCCTGTCCTGAAGCAGATCAAACTCCAAACACACTCCAATTGCCTTCATGCTCCCGTGACTTCATCTCAGACCCCAATATGCCTCCCACTGAAAAGAGCTCCCGTGTCTGCCAATGACTGTGCACTGAGTGGGAAACCCTCATGTCTGTCATTTCCAACATCAGCTGAAACCAGAAACCCATCCCACGTGAAACCGAGCCATGAAACCAAGCACAGGGCTATTGTGTGGTTGTTTGCACTCGCTGACAACCACACGGCTGATCACTCCCTGGCTCCTCAATTTTGCCCTTGAGGAGCAGCCCTTGTGCCCCAGAAACAGAATATTATTCACTGTCCTGCCAGTGCACCTGGGTGTCACTTGGGCATCACTCCCTTCATTTGGAGTGAGTGCAAGAGAGGCATTGAGAATGGCCCAAGGGCTAGAGCACCTCTTCTATGAGGACAGGCTCAGAGAATTGGGGTTGTTCAGCCTGGAGAAGGCACCAGTTAGACCTTAAAGTAGCTTCCAGTTCTTAAAGCCCCTACAAGAAAGCTGTAGAGGGGCTTTTTACAAGAGTATGTAGTGATAGGACAAGGGATGATGGCCTTAAACTGATAAAGGGGAGATTTAGAGATGATATTAGGAAGAAACCCTTCAGTGAGAGGGTGGTGAGGCCCTGGCACAGGTTGCCCAGAAAGGTTCTGGATGCCCCATCCCTGGAAATGTTCAAAGGCACCTTGGACAGGGTTTGGAGCAACCTGGTCTAGTGGAAGGTGTCCTTGCCCATATCAGGGGGTTGGAATGAGATGAACTTTAAGGTCCCTTCTGACCCAAACCCTTCCGTGCTTCTGTACATTCAGAGCCCACAGGTCTGTCTACGTGAGGCCTCTGCAAGTGCACAGGATTCAGTCTTGGCCAATGTTTTTCAAGGCCAGCTGGGAATGAGGATGCAATTTCAAGTTGTCAACCGTGGCTAATGAGTAGAGGAGGAAAACAAAAGAGGAGATAAAGTGAGTCAGGGACACGAGAATTAACCTCATGCAACACTTCTTGCTGCTGCCTCCGGGACACAGAAGCAGCATCCTCAAACAGGAATGCTCACCAGTTGTTTTTTCTTCCATTCCTACCCTCTTCCTGGAATCTATTGTCTTATTTTTACACCTTTGCATAGTGTCTTCATTCTTCTAGTACCTGTTGTGCTAGTGCAAGATGAGTGACACAAGATGTTGCCAAACACTTGCTAGTTAATGTTCTAGCCAGTAACGACCCTGACCTCAGGTTTTCGTCTTGTTTTACGCCCAGTTTCCTCCACAAAGTTTCTGGAGCAAGAGAAAAGGTCTGCTACAAGAGATGTGAGAAGAGAAAATAGTGGAAAACAGTCTGGAAAGCAAGTTACTAAAAGGCAGATGCTGCCTTGGGCTGTGCTGGTGTTCAACCAGTTGGTGTCATAGGCAACAGAGATCACATGAAAAACAACGAAGAGATGAAGTTCCTCACATCTCTCTGAAACAGCCCATCTACCACACCAGCACCAGAGGGTCCCAGATTTTAAACACAATGCAAAACTGGTAAAGTTTTGGCCAGTTCTACCAAGAAGGACTTGCCCTTCGAGGTCATGTTGACCTGTGACAGTCCATCCAGTGTTTTTACCATTCTTTACCCATCATATGAGCAGCTCAGCCCCTGCTGAGGTGATGGTGGGGTGGAAGGGCAGCATTTCCAAAGCCCTGTGTGTGCAACAAGGAACTATGTGAGCAGGTATGAGGTGGGGAAGGGTTCAGAAGTTCCCACCTTGCAATTTCCAGGTACGGGAAATGCTAGCTCAAGCTGTTGCTTGCAGCAGGTGTGTCACCATCTCTGATGAAAGAGGTCTTCAGATAGATATAAAAGGGCTACCCAAGCTCCTGAAGCACTACCACAGACCCATCTCTCTGCAAACCCTCCTTGGAGAGAAGGGTAAGTAACATTGCAATGGTCCTTGGAGGAATTAAGGTGAGGGAGAAGCTATTTTCAATATGGCACTGGTTTCTTTCAGGGTGGTTCTTTGTGCTTGAGGCAGAGCAGGAGGCTGGCTCTGGGCACAACAAAATCAGTGCAAATTAATGGCATTTGTGATATCTTCAGTAGAGGTGTGATTGTATCTGCTGGTGAGAAGAAAGACCTTTGAGGTTGTCACCTACACAGTGGCACCCAGAAGAGAGCAAGGTCTCTGTGTTTGGTGTCTGCAGTGTTTGCAGCCCAAAGAAAAGAGGGAGATTCAGAGAGAGGATGAGGAGGTTGGGCAGAGTCTGCAACAGAGCCCTTACCTGAACTGTGTTCCTTGGCTTGAAGTCATCTCTGCTGGCAGTGGCACGGTACAGGCAGGTGACAACAGACTGATGGGTTTGTTTGACTTGCCTGACAAACACCTCCAGGTCAATAAGAGCATAGTGAAGATAAGATTGGAGGCAGTTGAGTGATGCTGTGAAACAGTAAAATCCCTGAAAAAATTTGTTACCTGCTTGGCACTGAGGAGCCACCAACCTCCCCTGGGGACACTGAGTGCTGCTGACTGGCTCAGTCCCAGTGAAATGAGGCTCCTGGTGCTTGGGGTAGGTGCCAAGGGCTGGTTTTTGGATGCATCTCATGGCTTTGAGGTTTCTCCACACAGTTTCTGCAGGTACTTCGAGAGCTCAGCCATGTCTACAACCACCAGAACCACAACAACCACTGCCCCTGAGTCTCAGCAGTTCCCTGGAAACTGCACCCTGGAGATGGCTCTGAAAACCATCGTGGACGTCTACCACCGTTACAGCATCCGGCAGGGACAGGTCGATCTCCTCAGCTACAATGACTTCAAGACTCTGCTGAAAGAGCAGGCACCAGCCTTCCTGGAAGCTTGTGTGAGTGCCACAGGAGCTGTGCTGTGCTCCTTGGTGGGATGCTCTCCTCGGGAGGTTGGTGGAGGTGGAATGTGTGAGGCTGAGGTTGCCTCCAGAGGTGCTCCTTGGGGAATGGAGTGCAGAGCCCATCATGGCTGTGGACCACAGTGTGAGTTTCTGTGGTCAGACCCAGCTTGTCCATGTACTATGGGCTCACCTGTGCTCACCCATCCTGCCACTTAAGGCGTGTAAAGTAGTCAAAGGGGCTTGGGACAAGAGCCTGTTCAACTGGGGGTTATAATTAGGGGCTAAATGCAAGGTAGGGGAGGGTCACAATGACTCTGCAGCTTCCAAACAGTTCCCAAGGCATGCAGTAATAAAGCTGTCTTGGTTTCCACCAGAGAGGGGCCATGCTAACGTGTCCTGTCCCTCAATTTTAGGACAGGAACCGTCGTGGCTACCTGAGGAAACTCTTTGAGGAGACAGACTTGAATAAGGACAAAGAAGTGACCTTTGAGGAGTTCACCATCGTCTTGGCCAAGCTGACTGATGATGCCCATCGCATCAGCCACAAGGATGACCGCTGTGGACCTGACAAGGATTGAGTCCCAACACACAACCCATGGGAAAACCTCAGAGGGATCTGCTTAGAGGGACTGGTCTCTGTCTGCTAGGGTCACTCCTGCTTGTGAGACAATAAAAGCATCACTTGAAGTTCACTGAGTCCTCCCTGTCTCAGCATTCTCATCTCACAGGTGGGGAGGGAGGGTGGGCATGAGCAAATGCAAGGTCTTGCTGGAGCTGTTGGGATAAAGACTTGCTCAAATGAAGCATCCCAAAAGAACTCATAAAGGAGGAGGCTTTTGATGGAGATGTGGTGAGCAGGTGAGAGCTGGATTGCTTAGTGTCTGCTCCAAGCTGAGAGGGCTGGACTGATGGCCTAGGAAGGTATTAATGGCCAGAAGACCAGCACAAGACACTGCTTGAGCTCTGCAAAGGTTTTAACCATCAGCTGTAACATCTAGAAATCATAAAAAAGGTTTTCCTCCTGTCAGTGGAAGTTTTTTTGCATAGACTGGGAAGAGCAGAGCCAGCCTAGCTTGGGAAAACACCTCCTGTTTTGCCCATCTTCACCCAGCTTTTTCTCCTTGGCCATGCCAAGGGCATCCTCTGGATGCAGAATCACCTTTGAGCAGGAAAAAAAAATGCATCAACACCCATGACAGCAGCAGTTCAGGACAGAGCAGAACCACAAGAACAAGTCAGGGTACTGTGAGGAATAAACCACCCCCCCTGACTCTCTGACCAGACAATTACTACCCCGTGGGAAATGCTGAGATTTAAAGTTTTGTCCCTAAATCCCAATGAAAACTCAGATTTCAGAGTTTTCCCACACAGACAAGTCACCACCGTGCTCCCTCCTGAATCACTTGTTACCCAGCCAAGGCAGAACACCCTGATGGTTTCCATCTCAGAGATTTCCACCAATAAAACGTCCCCACCAAAACCCTGACAGGTTCCAGCAGGGCACAAGGATCTTGTCCTTGTCTAAGCCACCTGAGAGATGTCTTACAGTACCAACAAACCATTTCTGCATACTATAACATGCTGTGATTCAGCTTTTTCCCCCCTGGCTGAACACTTGGGTACCAACCAGCTCCTGGTGCTCAGCAGGCAGCTGCCACAGCACAAGGCAGAGCAACAACTTCCTTGTTGCAGCAAAGGCAAGAAGGGCAAGTGTGACAGCCAGATGCAACACTTCAACCTGCCAGAGCTCCAGGAGGGCTTGGAGAGGGTCCAGCAGCCAGCAGAGCCATGTCTCAGCTCCTTTTTGGCTGGACTTCAGTGGTACCTCCCAGGCAGCTGAGTGTGTAGGTTTTTTGGCATGGCTGAGATACATGTGAATGCATTTTTTTTTGGCTAAAGGACTAATAAATCATTTCCCCTGTGGCTCCAGGATGGGAAAACCTCTAGAATTCCCCAGCTCCCATGTGGTGGCTGCTTGTGCCAGGTCTCAGGTGGAGCATTGCTGGTCTGACGATGCTCAAAGGTGCTCAGAATGTATCCCCAGTGTCCTTTAACAACCAAACATACACCCTACCCTGAGCTAAAACCTGCTGTGAGACACAGCAAACCACACAGTGACAAACCCTGCCATGCCCTCTTCCCACACCAGGCAGCCACTTGCCTGTAAATGTGTCTTTTGAAAGAGTTTTGCAACCACTCTCAATCATGGGTTGCCCTGCCTGGGCTTGGATCCTCAGGGCACAACCCCTGTCATCTCAAACCAGATCTTTCACTTGCCATGGCTAATTGGGCTGCTTTTATGTCACCTGCTTCCCATTCCTTCTCCTCTGCAGCTCCAGCAAATGAATGTTTGCTCAACACCAGTGGCCTTGGGGCCAGGATTGCAGGTGGCCACTTTGGTGTGACTTTCAGGCATGGCTGGACAGGACAGTGGCCCCTGCAGGAAGGCCTGCAGAGCATGTAGAAAGTTGTACTAACACACATTTCTAGGCAATGCTCAGGCTCTCTGGTTACCTGAGTGGCTGCACGTGTAAAAATCAAATAGAATCACAGAATCATTTCATTGGAAAATGCCTTGAAGCTGTTGCAGTCCCAGCTCTGCCCACCCCCTGCCCAGCCCAGCACTGACCCACAGCCCTCAGCCCCATGGCTCTGGGATCCCTCCAGGGCTGGGCACTGCCCCAGCTCCCTGGGCAGCCTGGCACAGGGGCTGACACCCCTCTCAGGGAAACACTTCTGCCTCAGCTCCCACCTCAACCTCCCCTGGGGCAGCTCCAGCCCCTTTCCTCATGTCCTATCACTGAGGTCTCACCCCCCTACCTCCTGGTGGGCACATTCAAGGGTGTAACCACCATCCCTTTTTGTAAGCCCACTGCCTATCCCACCCCCCTGTGACCCAGCACTGCTCTTCCTCACCTTCAGGAGAGTAAAATGACCAAAAAGATCATTTCCTGAAATTGTTGCAGAATTCTGCAATGGAGCCACTGGTCCCTGACACCTGATTGTGAAATGCCCCAGACCTTCTCCATCTGTGGACTCCTCTTGTGAAATTCAGTGCACTCCCACCAGTGAGGGTTGAGGTCCAAGTGGCCACTGTACCTGGACCAGGGCAACATCCCTGAGCAGCTCCCTGCATGGTGCTGCCTTGTGTCAGCTCATCTGCTGCTCACCCCAGGCCTGCCCACAGCCTTGTTTTGGGCTCCACTTTCTGTCTGAGATTACCATCGTGTCTGGCAGGCTAAACAAACCTCCAAACAAGGCAGTTGAATTAGCAGGCAGAGGGTTTTGAAGCAGCAGCAGCAGCAGCACTGGAAAATCTTGTTTTGCTCTAGATCTTGGCTGCTTTGAGCCAAAGCTCCTGCACCAGGTCTCTGCAAAGCTCCAAACCGACAAGAAAACGAAGCCACAGAGCAAGGACAGAGTCCTAAAAACACACCTTTCAGCCACACCTGGTCTCCAGGGCTTAGAGTGTACCTCAGGTGGGGAGAAACCACCCTTGGCACTGGCTGCTGGTAACCTGAGGAGGTGAAATGGAAGTTCCTGGAGCCCCACCTCGTGTTATTTGTGTTTCATAAAGAGCTGCTTGCTGCAGGCAGGGGATGGTCTCCCAGCGCTGGGGCAGTGCCCTCAGCACCAGCTCTGTCCCCATGTCACACAGGCTGTGCTGGGCTGTGTCATGTAAGACACAGGGGGATGATTTTGGATGCACAGGGCCATGCAGTACCTACAGATCTGCAAGGCTGGGGATGCCTCAGGGCCAAGCAGTGCTGACTCATGGGAGAAGTGCAGGTGTGATGCTGCAGGTCCCATTTGCCTTGTGACATGAAAAGGCAGGCCAGTAGAGGAGGGTAAACCAGGGGGAATTGAAGAGGAGCCAGCTGTGGGGACACAGCCATGCCCTTGGCCACATCCCTGCCACCCAGCCAGAGTACGTGACACACCGACCTTGCAGGAAAAGCCACAGAGACCCCTTTTAAGGAACTACCTTAAGCAATGCACAAGTGTGTCACAAAGATGGACTGGAATTGGGTGAAACAGAGAGATTTCACAACTGGCAGACACATCCTCAGGCTATAAGAGATGCCACGTTTGGGACCAGCCCAGCTCCAGCCCCAGCGGATCTCGCTACGCTGTCAAGATGAGCAAGGCAAGTCCACTGGTGACAAGGGGATTTAAAGGTCTCTGTGCTCTTTTCCAGGTGCTGGTTGGGCTGTCAGAGGTGTGAGGGCCCTCAGGGAGCCTCTCCTCCCAAGCTGCCATCGGTTGCTGCCAGAGGATAACCCTCTCCACTCAGGCTCATCTGAGCATGACCCACAAGGAGAGATGTCTCCTTCTGGAAGAGGTTCCCCACAGCACAGTTTGACCATCAAAGGGGCTCCTGGACATCAGATCTCACCCTGTATCTCTACAGAGGTTTATGCAGTGGCTATTTAGGAGCCCTGTTCCAACAAGTGCCTTAAGAAGGCACATTTGGGAGGGAAATCAGCTCTCAGCTATTAAAAGTGGTTGGACTTGAACTTAAAAGCCTTTTCCAATCAAAATGATTCCATCCTCTGTAGCTGCACATCTCAGAGCAGAAGCAGGTAAAGGCGTCAACCTCTTTGAAGAGGTCTGCAACCCTTTGGCCAAACCAATAGCTCAAATTTAGCCTTGATAAAGAATGGCTGAACAAAACCAGGCTGCATCCTCATCTGGTGTGAAGCAGGTGCCTGTACCACAGCCTCACTGGTTTACTTCTTGATCTGTTGTGGCTCCTGATGATACTCAATGTAATTGTTTGTTTTCCAGACCCCCCAGAGCCAGGAACAGCTCTCTGAGCTGGAGAAGGCCATGAATGTCATCATTGATGTCTTCCATCAGTACTCAAGACGGGAGGGGGATAGAGACACCCTGACCAAGAACGAGCTGAAGCTCCTGGTTGAGAAGCAGCTTGCAAACTACCTGAAGGTGAGTGGGGTCAAAGCTGGGTTTCTTGTGGCTCACATGGAGAGGGAGGCAGCTGGACCCCATTGCCTGAATATCTCCAGGAGCTGGATTCACCCCCCTTCCCACTCTTCTGCTGCCCCAACACCTTCTGCTCTGACTGTCACTTTCCAACTGTGCTCCATAAAGATGAAGGAAACTCACACAGGTCTTGAGTGAACCTGCAGACAGATATTTCCCCCTTATCATCCCCTTATCTGCAAACCCACATTGTCTGGGAGCTCCTTTGCCATCTTAGAGCATCAGAAACATCAGCCAAAAAGCCCATCTTTGAGTAACTCATCTTGTGAAAGCAGAAAGTAAAATGGTTTTAATCCAAGCCACTGAAGGAGAGGTTTGTGGCTGACATAACACTGGAGCCTTCCTCATGATCCCCACCTGTTAGCTCTCTGCCTCTTACCCTGGGTGAGTCAGTGCTGTACCCAGAACAATGGGTGATGTTGGCACAAGGATGGAACCATTCACAGAAAGAGGCAGTTGGGGACTTGGCACATGTGAAGCTGAAGAGAGGCACGAGCTGTAAATGATGGGACTTTACCCTCACCCTATCCTTTCCTTTGCAGCACGTGAAAAGCAAGGCCACCATTGATGAAATCATGAAGGACCTGGACTTCAACAAGGATGCCCAGCTCAGCTTCTCCGAGGTGATTCTGCTGATCACCCGCGTGACCATCGCCACCCACGAACACCTCCACGACGTTGAGGACCACCAACAGCACCAGCAGCACAAACAACACCACCACCACTGAGTCAGGCTCTGGGTCCCCCAGTGAAGTTACCCACGCAGCTATTCCTGGCTTTCTCCTCTCCATCTCTCTCTCTCTGCCCACCTCCCTTCATTTCCCTTCCTTCAAAGTTGGATGGTTTTGCTGCCAAATAAAGGTTTGTCCTGAGGCTCATCAAACCTTTGCTGTGTGAGTTTTCCTTGAGACAAGCCCTGCACCTTGCTCTCTCCTGGCATGGCTTTAAACCAGGCAAATCCACCTTGCATTTGGTGCAGGTCCTCAGGAACGAGGTGTGGATGCCTGGGGAGAGCAGGGGTCATTGCAACAGATGCTCACAATACTCCTTACATTAGAATCTGCTCCATAAGCCAGGGAAGACAGGGTAATTTCAGTGATCTTTGTATTTCCAACTAGAAAAAGAAGCCTGTTTTGTCCTGAAGATGCTGTGTGTGTCTCCTTGGTCTGAGCTGTGGTGGCAGGCAGGAGCTGGAAGGAAGGATGGGGAGGGATGAGCAGAGTTTTGTAGAGGAACAGCTTTTTTTTTAGGGCACTTTTTCTCTACAGGGACTGGAAGAAAACTGGGGTGTGGATATGTTTAGTTTTAGTTCTTCTGTCACAGCAGCAAGATCTGGCTGCTGGATTTCATGTGGACACCAGAACCACCCCAACTCCTTCCTCAGAGCATCCTGAGCTTGCACTGAGGAGCTGTGTTATTCATAGCTGCCTTCCAGAGTGAATGGCTGGAAATGCCTACGGTGCTGCTAAGCAGACTCCCACTCCGGGTGCTTAGAGCCTGGCCACTGAATCACAAACATCTTTTAGAGGAGGGGGGAAAAGGAGCAGTTGTGATTTCCTAAGGGTGAGTCAAAGCCTTGAAATTGCCCTGCTCTCTGAAGGAACCTGCCAGGAGCTTCCCCAAACCCAGCAGCACTGAAGCAAGCAGCCCTGCTTAACACAAGACTGCCACAAGTTTGCTTCACCACTGCTGGCCAGGTTGCTTCAGCTTCCTTTTAGAGTCAGTTTTGACATCTGAAGTGTGTCAAACACCTTCTTACAAGGTAAAAACCTGCATGAGATAGCCAGTCCCCTTTGGAGCCAGATTCTGCACCCCAAAATGGGTCATGGACAGCATCCTACAGCACTTTAGAGACCCTGGAGCAGGTAAAAACTTGAACATCCAAGAGAGAAAGCACAGCTATTTCATTACCACCACTTTGATGGGAGAGGAGCACATCACCTCCAAAAACTGAGCTGTCCCCAAGCCTGGCACATAAGGACATGCCCAGCTTTCAGGACAAAGATGGTTCCAGGTCTCTTTTGCAGGAGATTACCCTGTCAGGAGCTCAGCATCCTCCTGATGGGTGGTCAGCCCTTCTGTCCTCTGCAGCAGGGACCAAGCACACAAATCTGGGTGCTGAGGGCACCCACAAACCACCCTGGGGACCTTCCCCCAGGCTCCAGGCAAGAACCAGCCTTGAAGCTCACAATGTTGATGTAACAGGATATTTGCCAACACAGCAGGACTTTATGGTCCCCTGGGGGTGCAGGGCTCCTGTTGTGTCACTCCCTGGAGCTGTTGAACCATCACACAGGGTGATGGCAAAGAAGGTGCCACCACAGACTGAACACAGGAGGACCAGGACACCAACACAGCTTGCTGTGAGCAAGCAAAGAGGATCACCAACTCCTCCTGTATCAACAGAGTGGTCCCCAATCTGTGCACATCCCTGCATCCCAACAAAGCCCATAGCTCACAGGACAGAGGAGATGTTAAAGCAACACAAGCAAGGTGTTGGATACCCCAGCTTACAGAGGAATGATCGCTCAGGCTGATGGACAAGGTGATGTGATGGGGATGGCACCTGGGTTCTTCCAGCCTTGCTGCCTCAGGAGCTGCTCTCCAGCACCCCCCCAGCCCCTCCTGCTTTCATCTCCAGGTTCTAAGGGCATGATTCAGCCTCTGCAAGCTGAGGATCAGGCTCCTGCTGCCACCTGCTGGCTTGTGCCACCGAGGCTGTTGGGGAGGCCACTGGCCCCAGAGCAACCCGGGGAGCCTGTCGTTCATCCTTGGCTCTCCAGGGACACAGGGTGCTGAGCTCATTCATCACAGGCAGAGCCTCATCCTGTGACACCCTCCACTCATCACATCCCTTGTTTCCACAGCACCAGTGCTGTTGGCAACAAGGATTATTCTGACTGGTGTGTCAGAAGCAAAACCTCATTTCTTTGGTCTATAAAAGGACAGACACTACTTGCAAACACCCAAAACTCCTCTCACATCCCTCCCACTACTCAACGCCCCCTCCCACCCCCCAGTTTTGCTGGTAAGGGCTCCTTTCTTTCTCAGCACAACCACATCAGCTCTTCTTACCCGTGTTCCACAGGGAGAAGCACTCAGGCAAAGGGTGGGTGCAGATAAATGCTAATTCCTCCTTCTTTTCTCTCTTGGGAAGGGTCTCACCTCACATCTCTCCCCCTGAGCTTTGCCTTGGTGAGGTGCAATGCCATCAGCTTGAATTTATACCCTGCCAAGGGTACAACTTAGGCCCTGCCTAAGGACTGAGTGTCCTCTATCACCTTGTCCTGTCCCATCAAAGTAGCCTTGGGGTGGCCCTGCCAGCTCCTCAAAGTGCTGACCCCCTCCTAAACCTCCCAGGCTGGAGAAAAAGAGCTGAAGTCTCCAGGGTTGGGTTTGATGAATGACTCTGTAGCGACGGGATGTGATTCAGCTGGTTCTGAGGGAAATCTCCTCCTGCCTGGTTCCCTTGCCAATCACAAACCTCCTCCACCTGCTGCAGACCCCTCACAGACCACCCCACTCAGGGTCAGCAGCTGAGAGCTGACACAAGAAGGGTTGTGCAATGCTCAGTGCTGCTGCAATCTGGGACTCGGATGCGCCCTGTGTGTTACGTTCATTATCAGTCTCGACATGCCAATGAGGATGAGCCACAGCAGGGTGAAACTGGTTGGTCTTGGGCTTCTGGTGAGGCTCGTGGCCAGGAGCTGACCTGCTGTCATGTGCAAATGTATGTTCAGAGCCCAGCAAAGCCAGGCTGACACTGCCGTGGGCAGGGATGTGCCGCCGCAGGATGGCACCGTGGTGGTGGCAGCAGGCTGGGAGGGAAGGAGGGACAGGCTCAGAGTGATTCAGAGCAATTTCCCTCCTAATTCCCTTCATTCCACAGGTGGATATGTGCTAATCAGGGTGGCAGCAGTGGAAGGAGGAGTGCAGTGGTTGCAGGTGTCATTGCCATGTGTTATCCTCCCATCCTCCTCCGCAAATGCTTCCTGCCCGGTGCAGTGGTTTCCTCACCACCATGACTGGCTACCCCCAGTATCCCCAGTCTTGGGATCCTCCCCATGGCAGAACGATGCTGTTCCAAGGTCATAGAATCACTGAATGGTTTTGGTTGGAAAAATAACATTAAGCTCATCAAATCTAACCCTTCACTTCACCCAGCCCACCCAGCACATCATCTGTGTGGCTTTTCAATCTCTCCAGGGCTGGGCACTACCCCAGCTCCCTGGGCAGCCTGGCACAGGGGCTGACACCCCTGTCAGGGAAACAGTTCAGCCTCAGCTCCAAACTCATCCTCCCCTGGTGCAACTTAAACCCATTTCTTCTTGTTAGTTGGAAGAAGAGACTGACCCTCCCAGCCACCACTGTCAGGGAGTGCTCCTGTCTCCCCTCAGTCTCTTTCCCAGACTGAACTCCTCCAGGCCCCTCAGTTGCTCCTTATCAGACTCATTCTCTAGGTTGTTTGTACAGAGGTAGAGACCTACCAGCATAAAGCCTTAAACCCTAAACACTTGGCCATTGGCATGACTCCAGTCTATGAGAAAAAAAATCCCTCTGCCTGTGACTCCATCAAAAGCATCACTGGGAGCAGGGAGAACTCAGCTCAGGGCAGAGAGAAGTCACGGGGATGTTTGTTTCTCCGTGGGGTTTGCACTAAGCAACCTGGCAAGGCTGCATCCCAAAGGGCTGTGCTGCTGCCCAGTTGCCTTTCCATCCCAAACACAGCCCTGAAGTGAGTCCCCCAGTGCTGAGGCTCAGCCAAAATCTCCAGCTCCAGGAGCTCAGAAAGCTGCCAGAGCAACCCTTGGGCTCATCCAACTTCACCGAAAGCACCCATATGCCTGGGCAGCCCTTGCTGCAAAGGGCTTGCAGAGACTTGTTGCCTCTTGCCTCACTCTGCCAGGGTAAAATTTAGCTCCAGACCATGGTCTGCATCTCACTGACAACCCATTTAATTGCAGAGACGTCTTGTGCTGCGCTGGCGGTGTCAGCAGCGGGGCTGTGGGCGGCACAGGTCGGCTCCAGCAACCCCTCCTCTCCCAAACACGCTGCTACAAACCCAGCCCTGCAAATGCTGCCTGGGAAGGTGAATGCAAAGAGTGATCTCATCTGGCTTCATCCCCTATCTGACAATCTTGGGACGGTGCCTGAGCCCTTAATGAAAACTGGCACACCCTTCATAGCAGGGAGGGCTTGTTACACCTCCTTTCCAGGTGAGCAAACCTGGGGTCATTGACTTCTCTGAGACCACACAGAGAATCAGCTGAGAGCCAGGTGTCCTGCCCTGGCTGCCTCTCTGCAGCATCACATAGAGTCACAGAATCATTTTGGTTGGAAAAGTCCTTTAAGCTCCTGGAGTCCCAGCCCTGTCATCACCCTGCCCAGCCCACCACTAACCCACAGCCCTCAGCACCTCAGCTCTGTGTCTTCTCAATATCTCCAGGGCTGGGGACTCCCCCAGCTCCCTGGGCAGCCTGGGGTAGTGTCCAACAAACCCTCTCAGGGAAAAAGTTCTTCCTCAGCTCCAATCTCAACCTCCCCTGGAGCAACTTGAGATCATTTCCTTTTGTCCTATCCCTGCAGACCCTGTGTCTTGCTTTCAGTGGGACCCCTGGGGCAGCCTGGCCCCATGCACAGGCTGATGTGCTCTACTGGGGTTGAAATGCAGCCTGGCACTGAGGCCACGCTGCTGGGAAGGGTGGTGGCTGTCCCTTGTAGTATTTGACTTTCCCACAGGATGGAGCTGATAAGCCTGTTGGCCATGGCCATCCAGGGCTGGCACTACCAGGTGTCCTCACATTGCTGTCACCCTTGAGAGCAGCCTGTCCTCTCTCAGTGCTCTTTCTCCTCTCTTACAGAAGAACCCACAGCTCTGCTGAACGTGCTCCAAGCTGAGAAAACACGACTGCAGTCTGGGCTCAGTGGCAGCCCACATGAGGCATGAGACCCCACCTTTCCTGCAGGAAGCTTGGCTTTTGTTGATGACGTTGTCTAAGCTTTGGCATCACCCAGCCCCAAATCACCTTGGCTGCCAAAGGAGATAAAACACCCTTGTTTGGGGAAGCTAAACGCAAAACATGAAGAGAATCTCTGCTCAGATGGTGCCTTTTTTTTTGATCCAAGGAGATGTCCCCAGTGCAAACCCCCGCGCGGGTGGAGAGCAGAGCTGCACGCTGACCTACATACATCTTTCCCAGGTGTGCTGGTAAACATCCTCCCTGGGGAAGGATAATGAGGGAGGCTCCTTGGGAAGTGCAGAAATGCAGAGAGGCAGCCAGAGAACAGGACTGACCGGAAGAAATCTTCCCCCTCCACCCACACTCCCTTGGCAGCCTGCAAGGAGCTTGCAGAGAGCTGCTCCCACCAGTCCCATCTGCGCCCGTCGGCTGGTTGATGAGGGTGAGCTGGGTGAGTCTCCAAAGTTTCTTTTTGTACTTGAAATGAGCTTTTCAATGCTTTCAGGGTCATTTTTCTTTTCCTTTTTGCAACCAAGGCTTGGGGAAGCAGAGACTAAAGACACAAGCTCAAGGATTAGCTGCCCAGGCTTCCTCCACCCAGCCCCGAGCGTGGTGGGTGTGTAGACACGGCACTTTCCTTACCTGCAAGAGCTGATTCATTCAACCTGACAAGTGCTTGGGATGGCTACAGGGAGCTTTGTCCCTTTTAATTTCAGCAGGGAGTGGGAAAGGGGAGAAATGAAGTGAATTAAGGTGAAAGCCCTGAGATTAGCCAGGGTGGTGGGCAGCCAAGCTTTCAGCACTCAGCAAAGGGTGGTTTCTTTTTACCTCTGGCAAAGATGATTCTATGAACCAAACTGAATGCACCTTGAGTTATTGGAAGGGAAGGTGGTGCTTTTCCTGCAGGCAGAGCTGCCCCTGCCACTTTGCTTTGTCCTCAAGTTTCCCTCTTCTCTAGCACTGGAGACATGTCTAAGCTCATTAAAGCCATCACTGATATGATGGAGAGTTACCAGGGCAATGCCAGGAAGGTGAAGAAATCGGAGCCGTTCAGTAGAAGTGAGTTCAAGAAGCTGATCCAGCAGGAGTTTGCTCCTGTCAAGGTAACTGTCTGGGCTCGAGGGTGCAAAGGTGGATGGGAAAGGTACTGGGGTGAAATTTAGGGGTGGTCAGGTGTAATGAGTGGTCCTGGAACACCCACCTCACGTTCAGGGTTGGAATTGGGTCTCTCCAATTTTGAGCATCACAGGCAGTTTCCTTGGGTCTGTACTGCAAGGAAGAAAAGCTCCTGTGCAACCCCTCTGGTCCCCATTGTCCTCCAGGGAAATGGAGTTCCAGAGTGAGAAAGGGAGTGCCTGGTCCTGCTCTACCTCTATTTCAACCCTGGGCAAATCCAGGTTACTATCATGCTATGAAACCTTAGCACAGGACTCTGCAGCCTCTCCTGCCTGCTGCAACTCTCCTTTTTCTTTCATTGCCCTTGCAATAAGGGGACCCAGCCTTCTCTTCACCACTTTACCCCTTTGGGAAGGTCTGATGGGCTCCTGTTCTCTCAGAGGTCACCCACCAGCAAGTACAGATACATCACCAGCACGACAGATTCAGACACCGAGCCCATGAACAAGAAGGAGAGGGGCTCTGCCAAATCCTGTGTGTACTGAAAGGCTGCTGCTCCTCCTGGGGCACAGAGACAAGGAGGTAAGGGAGAGCTCTGGGAGTGCAGCAAGCAGGCAAAGCTCCCAGACAGCATTTGCATTGCCTCATTCAGCAAGGACAAATCCTTCCTCAGGACCGGTGTCACCCTGAGGTGATGCACAGCTCCCCAGGGCTGCCTTACCCCTTGCAGTTGTCTCAGCAAACCAAGTCCTTTGGGGAGTATGGGATGGAGCTCAGCTCCTGGCACCATCCCCAAGAGAACCCAGAGACTATTTAATCAGCTCTAATAACCCTGATAAAAGTGCACAAGCTTCTTGGGAGCTGGAAATGGGAGCTGGTGGGGAGGGATGACAGCTTCAGCAGGGCTTTGCTGAGCTAAAATCCTCCATGAGTTTTCTTCCTTCTCCTACAGGATCCCTGAATTGCCCCATGGGCGAAGGACAGAGGTGCCAGAAATGCCTGAGCACAGCATGATCACCTTTTGGGCTCTCTCCTCTCTTTCTTGCAGAAGTGGCAGGGGAGATATTACCTCCATGAGGCAAAAATAACCCCGGGTCCCTTATTCTGTCCTGATGCTCTTTGGGGTGCTTTGCAAATGCAGCTGGGTGGGTGGAGGTGGGGGAGTGGTGGCAGGTTTGTTATTTTTTTGTCCTCCTCAACACAACAGCAGAGCAACAGCTGACACATCAACCCTTTCCTCCACGAGCTCCTCAGGTTTTTAATGGGTAGAAAGTGAAAAAAAAAATCCCTAGTGAATAGGGCTGGAGTGAGCCATGCAATTAGTTGACTCAGGCTGGACGGTAGTAACGAAGGATGAGTGGCAGCTCTTCAGGGGAAATGAAAGGTCTGTGGTTGGGAAGTTCATCTTCAGCTCATTTGAAGTCAACAGCAAAATTCCCACGGGTTCAGGGAGGGTCTAAAGATGTCCCTTAGTGCTTATGAGGGTGTTTCAGCCTCGTGAATGCAGCTGGGCAGCATGTTGGCTTTCTTTTCCATTCAAAGAAGAGAAGTACAGACCTATTTTTTTTTTGTAATTGGATGGCAAGTTTTCACCTGTGTCTTTAATTCACCTGCACAGAGCTGTGCAGAGAAATACTACAACCAGTGGAGTGGGCAGAGGATGAAGAAGCAGAGCTGCTTTCCTTGGCCATGCTCAGTTAAAACATTGCTCCAGATACATAAAGCATGAAAAGAAGAGTCTTTTTTTTTTTTTTTTTAGTAGCAAGGAGGGGATGGTGGAAACCTGGAGTTTTCATGGGAAAATAACACTGCAGAGAGTTGTCAGGTCTGTAAGGTTTCTGTCCCCTGCTGCAAGTCGTGGGCAAGTCAAGGGAAGACGTGTACTTGTTGATAAAGATTTGATTTGTGATCACTTCACTACAAGGATGGATGTTTTTCTGCAGTACTTTATTTCCCTCAGGATAATAAAAGCAAGATCCAGACCTTCATCTGTCTCCTGCCTGCATGAGTGAACACATCAGCTGCCTCAGCTGTGATGTTTCTGCATTGTAAATAGCCAAAAGGAATTATTTTTGGAGGGATGGGGGGGGCTTATTTTTCTCCTTACATTGTTAATTGTAATACCATAAAAGAACCCAATAAAAACTGTACAACACAACACTTGCCTGATTCTTGTGAACCATCCACCTTGGGTGTCAGGTTGCTGAAAGCTGTGTAGAAAAAGCTGTTGTGGTGGGGCAGCCTCAAGGAGACAGAACAGGAATGCAGAGCCCTGGGAGTATGGAGGCACTGGAGACATCCACAACCATCAGCACATGGTGGGTGTAGGGCCCAGGTGGGATGTGCTGTGGCATGGGGAGATGCTTTTATGCTTTCCCCATCACCTGGGATCTATTGGTCCTGGCTGACAGAGTTTAACAGAGTTGGTGAATGCCCAGGGATGATGTACACTGACTGTGGCTGGTGACTGGAGCATCACAGGGGTGGAGAAAGAAACCAGCTCTGCACAAATGTCATGAGCATGGAAAACAAAGATGAGCTTAAGGAAACACCAAGACAAAGAGAGGTCTCAGGAACTTAATGCTTTATTGTCTCATGGGCCAAAGCACAGCCTGGTGCAGCAGGCAGCAGGGAACCACATGTGATGGCCCTTCCCCAGGGAGAAGGTTTACAGCCAGGTAGCCTTGGGGCTTGCAAAGCTTTGCAAAGGCTGGAGGGAGCTGGTCCATGCATGGCCTTTGCTGCTGGAGCTGGAGCATGTGAGACACCCCATCACTTCAGCTTCTGTGAGGGCAGCTGGTGGATCTGCTGCTGCTGCTGCTGCTGTTGCTGTTGCTGGTACTGGATCTGTGGCTTCCCGTGGCAGCCAGAGCTGCCGCTGCTGTGACAGCCACCACCGCTGGAGCTGTGGCAACCTCCGCTGCTGCCAGAGCTGTGACAGCCACCACCACCAGAGCTGTGGCAGCCACCACCACCAGAGCTGTGGCAGCCACCGCTGCTGCCAGAGCTGCCACAGCCACCACCCCCGGAGCTGTGGCAGCCGCCGGAGCTCTGGCGCGTGTAGCGCTCCTGCCTGTGGCACTGGTCCTTGTCCTGGCGGGAGCACATCTTGCTGTCTCGGGCTGACCTGTGGGATAAAAGAGCTCTCAAAGGCTGCTGCATGTCCCACCACCTTGATTTCCCCAGTGCTCCAATCCTGCGGGCCCTTTGCCTCCAACCTCAAGCACTGCTGGGCAGGAGAGCTCCCCAGGGCTGGGAACAGTGCTCTGCATCCACTGACTGATTTCATCAGCTGGGTGTAGCGTGGAAGACAAGTCCTCACCTCCCTCCATGCATCCCACTGCCCCACAAGCATCCCCACACCCCAGCAGTGGGGTTTGTATCAAACCTCTGCTCTCCATCCCTTGAGTCCCCAGAGAAGGAAAATCCATCCGTGCTGCCAGACTTACCTGGAGCTTGAGAGCAAAGCCAGACAAGGGAATGAGGATCCTTTGGCCAGGAGCAGTTTTATAGAGGTCTCAGGCCCCTTTCCCGGAAATGAGACAGCTCTCAGTCACACTGATCTCTTCACTTCATACCCAATCCCCATGCAACCGCCCTCTGTTTACATCCCTGCCTTGACTCACTCCTGATGGGTATCATTCCTTCTTTATCTGTTTCCTGTGCCACATAAGTATCTAATTGCCAGTCTCACCTGCCATTAATAGGAAAACCCGTGGTGCCTGGGTTTCCAAAGGCTTGTCTGTTTGGGGTTTGTTTTGCTAAATTAAATCCAGGCATAATTATAGCCCTATCCTACGAGGCTCTGCTCTCAGAGTCTAATCCCTGCTATTGAGCTCTCACCAGATAAAGCCAGAAATAATCCAGGTAAAAAGGAGTGGAAAGTCGCTCCCTCTTCCCTCATGGATACTCCCTGGGCAGCCTGTGCCAGGGCTCCCTCACCTGAACAGCAAAGACTTTTCTCCTGCTGCTCCAGTGCTACCTCCTGTGTTCTGTGCTCATCAGCCCTTGTCCTGGCACTGGCCACCACACACCAAACACTGGCCCCATCCCCCTGACACCCACCCTGCAGGGACTGAGCAGCATTGCTGAGGTGCCCCTGAGCTCAGGCTTCTGTTCCCCAGGCTGAACAGCCCCAGGGCTGCAGCCTTTCCTCCTCACACACATGGTGCAGCCCCTCAGCATCTTGGCAGCCCTGCCCTGGCCTCTCTGCAGCACTTCCCTGTCTCTCCTGAGCTGGGCAGCCCAGCCCTGGCCACAGGACTCCAGCTGAGGCCTCCCCAGCTCTGGCAGAGCAGAGGGGCAGCACAAGCTCCCTGGCCCTGCTGCCCACACTCTCTTGCTGCCCCCAGGCTGCCGTTGGCTTCTTGCCCACGAGCCCACGCTGCTGCTCAGGGGCACTTTGTTCTCCCCCAGCACTGCCAGGTCCCTCTCCTGGAGCTGCTCTCCAGCAGCTCCCCCCCAGCCTGGGCTGCTGCTGGGCTTGTTCTTCCCCAGCTGCAGGACTCTGCCCTTGGTGACCCTCAGCAGCTTCCTCTGTGCCCAGCTCTCAGCCTGCCCAGCTCTCACTGACTGGCAGCAGAATCTCCCAGTGTATCAGCCACTTGTCCCAGTTTGGTGTCACCAGTGAACTTGCTGAAGGTCTCTCTAAGTAGTTGACATGAGCAGCTCACCGTGCCCACACCTGCAATTCTGGATGCCTGAGCTGTCCCTCTCCCACTTGGTGGCAATTGGCTGTGTGTGGTGCATCCACGGGGTCAGCCATGGGGAGGATTGCAAAGCTCTCCTCCACCCTTACAGACCTGTGGCTCACCCAGCACGAAAGGCAGCCGGCATTTACCCTCCTGGCTGCCACTGATGTCATAACATTTCATAGAGAAACCGGTGGCTGTGATTGTAATTAGCAGAGGAACCGAGCAGACGCCCACTGAGCTGCCTTGTGCCTCAGGCAAAACCCCATGTGGCTGCTGGAGCAAGTTGGGTATATGCACAGAAGGGGCTGGTTCTTCCATGGAGCTTTCTTACTATTGCTCTGTGAATCCCTCCTCCCACACAGAATAACATCCAGTGACTAAAGTCTCAAGGACAAATGTATCTCTGTGCAGGAGTCTTGTTCAATCTATGTCTTTTCTGGGCAATATCACTCTTATCTTACCCAGGTCAGGGGTGATGGAGAGCACAGGAGAGCCTAATGCTGTTTTGCTTTTCAGGTGGTGATCTCATTCATTCAATGAGAAAGGACACATGAGCATTTTCAGTGTGATGTACCAAGTTTCATAAGGGCAGGTGCTCTCCTTGCAGTCCCCAGCCTCTCAGACCTGTTAATTCAGCTTTCAGTTAAAAGCTGAAACCACATCAAAATGGCATCAGAGAAGCCTCTGTCCTTTTTTATTGTGGTTACAGGGGAAAAAAAAATCTTTAAACAATCAAGAACCAAAGAAGCAAAGAAAAGGAACCTCAAAACATGCAACTAGTAATCATTTCTAGGGTTTTCTTGGGATGAGTGGAGTTGGGAGCAGGGCTGTAACACATCTGGACCAGGCTCTTTCCAGCTTCCAAAGCCACTTCCCTGGTTGCCTTTCCTGCCTTTACAACAGCACCTCTGCTAAGTCCTGGCTGTGCAAGGAGATGGTTGTGGCTTCTCTCTCTCTGTCAGCTCTTCCCTTTACTCTTTGCATCCCTTAGTCCAGCTCATGGAGGTGGGTATCTGTGGAGCTCATCTGCTGCTGGCATGTGCTCAACGAGCTTCAGAAAGCACAAGAGGTAAATGCACACTTGAGCTGAACTGGATTGTGCTGTTTTACCCAGTGACGTCGTTCTCCCTAAAATGCAATGCTAAAAGGTCTCCTAGTGCACACGTGCTGAAGATGCTCTCTTGAGAGTGACTTCCCCTGGTTAGCAGACATAAGTATACAGCCCCTACATTCCTCTACACCCAGCTGTGTCACTCTAGTGTGTGTGGGAAGTAAAGATGAGCTTAAGGAAACACCAAGACAAAGAGAGGTCTCAGGAACTTAATGCTTTATTGTCTCATGGGCCAAAACACAGCCTGGTGCAGCAGGCAACCACATGTGATGGCCCTTGCCCAGGGAGAAGTGATGGTCCTGGAGGGCAGAGGAGAGGGTTTGCGGCCCCAGGGCTTGCAAAGCTTTGCAAAGGCTGGAGGGAGCTGGTCCATGCATGGCCTTTGCTGCTGGTGCATGTGAGACACCCCATCACTTCATCTTCTGTGAGGGCAGCTGGTGGATCTGCTGCTGCTGCTGCTGCTGCTGCTGCTGTGGCTGGTACTGGATCTGTGGCTTCCCGTGGCAGCCAGAGCTGCCGCTGCTGTGACAGCCACCACCGCTGGAGCTGTGGCAACCTCCGCTGCTGCCAGAGCTGTGGCAGCCTCCACCACCAGAGCTGTGGCAGCCACCACCACCAGAGCTGTGACAGCCACCGCTGCTGCCAGAGCTGCCACAGCCACCACCCCCGGAGCTGTGGCAGCCGCCGGAGCTCTGGCGCGTGTAGCGCTCCTGCCTGTGGCACTGGTCCTTGTCCTGGCGGGAGCACATCTTGCTGTCTCGGGCTGACCTGTGGGATAAAGGAGCTCTCAAGGTCTTTCCTTTCCTCCTTCTGCTCTTCCAGGGAGCAGGATCTGGGTGTATGTGTATCCAGCCTCAGCCAGATCTCACAATCATCTTTAAACCTTGCATCAGCTTCTTATGCCACCAAAGCCATAGCAAAAGGCACTGGGAGCACCCAGAGCAGCGGGGCAGGCTGGCTTTTCAAAGTGGAGCCATTTTCCTCCCAGAGGAAGGAGAGAAACCCAGAGCCTCCCTCCAAGTCCCAATCTCTCTGTTTTCTTTCGGCATCCCCTATGCTCACTCCTCACCTCACTTCCCTGCTCACAAGCACCCCCAGAGCAAGCCCCAGCCCAGTGCAAGGTGTGGAGCTCAGCCTATTCCAAACCCATCCACCCCCCAGAGAGTTTCCAACGCTGTCCCAAGCCCTGAAGCCTCACAGCATTGCTGCTCTTACCCAAGGAGCTTGTCCAACGAAGGGGCAAGGAGAGAATGAGGCTTTCCAGGACAGGTGAGCTTTTATATCCTCTCTACACACCACATCTGGCAACAAAGCACCTCCCCATTGCAGAGGTGTCTGTGCATTTAATTTGTTGATGGCTTCTGGTGGGGTTTTTTTTGGCCTCCTCACTCTTCAGGTTGCTTCTGTGACTCACCTCACCTGTGCTGGGGATTGCCTCTTCCTATCGGTCACCTTTCCTGTGCCACAGAAACATTTAATTGCCAGCTCTAGCTGTGCTTAGCACTAATGGGGGAGGATTGTGGGTGGCCCCGGTTTCCATAGCTTTGAGAGTTTGTTTTTGGTGTTGATCACATCTGGGAAGTGTCTTTCATTTTGGAGGAGAAAGAGGATCATATCATGGGAATTGGAACATCTCTGTGAGGAGGAAAGGCTGTGAGACCTAGGGCTGTTCAGCCTGGACGAGACTGAGAGGAAGCCTTATCAATGCTGATCAGTCCCTAAAGGGTGGGTGTCAGGGGGATGGGGCCAGTGTTTGGTGTGTGGTAGCCAGTGACAGAACAAGCTGGAACACAAAAAGTTCCACTTGAACACAAGGAGCAAGTGCTTTGGTGTTGAGGTGAGGGAGCCCAGGCTGCCCAGGGAGGGTGTGGAGGCTCCTTCTCAGGAGGTTCCCAACCCCCCCGGACACCTTCCTGTGTCCCCTGAGCCAGGGGAACCTGCTGTAGCAGGGGCTGGGGCTGGAGCAGCTCTAGAGATCACTTCCAAACCCCTATTCTGTGATTCAGTGATTGTATGAAATGCCCAGAGAGGTGTCTCTAAGTGCCAATAATACCTTTGTCATGGCAGACAACTCTTCCTTGGCAGCAATTTGATTGGTACCACCATTGACTTGTCTTAAAACCAACTGAAATACAGTGTAGTGGTGAAGAGGGAGAAAAAAACCAGCCCTCATAAAACTTTTCTTGTCAGTCAAAAGTTTCCTGCTGTTGCAAGGACCAAAAGCAGTTGGTATTCTTATTTTTGGAAGGGGGAAGACCTGCCCTGGGTAGTGATCTGGGATTAGCGAGGCACATAATTATGTGGTTAACTTTCAGCCCATGAGTAATGCTGGAGTGACAGTGCTGGTGGGTTCTGTTTTGGGTTGTGAGCAACTTTGGTGCTGCCACAACGACAAGAAAGTCTCCCATGGGTGTTGCCTTTGGCAATGTGTGGTGGCCTGGGGCAGCTTGTCCATTGTGGGGAGCTGGCAGACCCCAGGGATTTTCTCCAAACTTGTAGGAGCATCCTTTTTTTTGGAACACCTTTCCCCCCTCCCCAGTTACTTCATAATTGGCCAATGAATCTGTGTGTTATTCAGACGGCTGCACAGGTCCACATGAGCCTTTGGGCCAGCTCAGCTGCCACATCTGCAGTGAGAGCTAATTGCAAGCAATAATTTGAGATGCTCCCAGCGCCTTTTCTTTACCTTTGCTGCTACAAAGGGCTTTGGACCACGGATCTTGTTTTGCCCTTTTCTACCACTACTTAGAGAATCATACAATTGTTTTGATTAGAAAAGCTCTTGAAGCTCCTGGAGTCCAACTCCTCCCCTCACCCTGCCAAGCCCAGCACTCACCCATGGCCCTCAGCACCTCAGCTCCCACCTTGCATTTGCTAATGCTCTTTGAGAGATGTGTCATCCTTTGGCAAGTAGATGGAAAACTAAACAAGCTGCCAGGCACTCAGGTACCTCTCCAGCCTCTCGTGAGCTCCTGCTTTGAATGCAGGTGCCTGAACCTTCATTAAGGCACTGGAAGTCTGGAATGGTTCCCACACCTAGGAAAACATCTGACACGTTTGCTGGTACTGAAACATGGAGGATTTTTGGAAAGGGCGGGGTTAATTAATCAGATAAGGAACCTAAACACTTCTTTTCTATTGCTTAATTGCTGTGATGAACTAGAATAGTGTCAGGGCAAACTGTATCCAGGTCTGATTGTTTCTGCTTAATTGAGCTTCGTGGTGGCCTCGAGAAATATGGTAAATGCTCTCTGTGAAAACAAGACTCAAAGTAACTTTCAGCTCTCAGCATTGCACCGTATTCAGTTTCCTGGGCTTTAATTGTTTTGAGTTTGTTAAAGGTCAGCAGCACAGAACCAGCAGCCCTGGCCACATGTGGATTTCCTGGCTATCCACCTGAACGTGCCTTGAGGATGGGGTTTGCAGTGGAGGCTTAAGGCAAATGCCCAACCAACTTTTTTTTGGGTTACTCCTGCTCAGGGAGTTAGCTTCTGTCTGCACCCTTTTCAACAATGCCAGATATTTCTGATCACAGTGACACACTCGAGAACAATCTTATCAGGGCAACCTCCATTTCATGAATGGCACTAACAGGCCAATAAATTACACAATTCATTTTAATTATGATCCAAGAAGAAATGTATCAGTTCATTGTGTAACAGCAGCATCTTGCAACACCCTTGGCTCAGCCCACAGCTCTTGAGGTGCTGGGCAGAGGGTTTCTAGAAAGGCTTGCTGGGGGGTTCTTGCAAGCATCAGGAGATATCTGCTTAAGGATGGCACCTTGGGGCCAAGTGGCAAAAAAGAGGAGGTTTGCCCCATCACAGGTGCCTTTTCTGCCCAGTGATTGTGCCCGTAGCTGTCTCTGAGGGCTTGTGCAACACAGCTCAGGGTGGTCTTGGTAGGGGTTTTGGGTCTCCAGCTGTGTGGGAAGGTGACTGCACTGCAGAAACCTGAGATGGCCTCCTAAAATGTCAGCATTTTAAAGTCTTCATTCTCTTTTCCTTTGTAGTCCATAAGAGAGAGTCTGTCAGTGCCTATCCCTATTGACTGGGTGACTTCAGGCTTGTTGAACAAGCACAAGGTGTATTGTGGTATGAAATATGAAATGAAAGAAAACTTATGAACACAAAACTCTTCTCAGCTCTGAATTGCAAGGACTTGTGTATCATCACAGACTGATACAGAGAAAACCACCAGTGTGAATGAACAGAGTTTATTTTAGCACCCACAGATAAGCTCACCAGAGGCAGAGAACTTGCCAAGAGAGGGAGAGGAGATACTTGCTTTGAAGATTGCTAGGAGACATGCAAAGCTTTCCGAACTCAGCACAAAATCAAGGACATGCACGTGGGGAACATGCAAAGTCCTGATCACTTCATGTTTGAGGACACTTGATAGATTTGCTGTTGGCAATCCTGGGACATTCCATGGCAGGATCCTCCACTGGTCCCATGGCATCCAGATCCACCACTATTCCCATGGCATCCAGATCCACCGCTGCTCCTGTGGCATCCAGATCCACCACTATTCCCATGGCATCCAGATCCACCGCTGCTCCTGTGGCATCCAGATCCACCACTGCTCCTGTGGCAACCAGATCCACCACTGCTCCTGTGGCATCCAGATCCACCACTGCTCCCATGACAGCCCTCACTGCTGTGACACGAGGATCGTTCTTGCTGGTGGCACTGGTCCTTGTCCTGGCGGGAGCACATCTTTGCAGACCTGTTGGAAAGACTGTTCTCCTTGAGTGGATGCAAAGGCAAGAGGCACTGATGTCTCTCAGCTAGCAGCAAGAGATATCTAGTTAGATGGGATTATATATCAAGAATAAATTCTCATTGTAAGCCAAGTTCTTGAAGAAAAAAAAGAACAATTAGCAATGCCCTGGCCCAGGCTGCCCAGGGAGGGTATGGAGGCTCCTTCCTTGGAGCTCTTCAAGACCCACCTGGACATGTTCCTGTGTGACCTGATCTAGGTGGGATTTGCTTCTGCAGGGGGATTGGACTGGATGACCTTTAAAGGTCCCTTCCAACCCTACCATTCTATGATTCTATGCACATCTGACCACATCTGTACAGAGGACTCTGTCCTATCTTCCTTTGGACAAGTCTTTCCTTTCTCTTCTATGTTTAGTAAATATGTAAGATCGAAGTCAAAGCACGTAGAGATTAGTGAGAAACGGTGGCCAAAGTCCAGACTCAGACCTGAAGAGTCCCGTCCTCACCCACCTGAAGCAGTAAGATTTAGTTTTCCCTAATTGCTTTCCCTTGTTGATGTACAGACATGGATGGAGAAGACACAGTGCTGAGAGACGGAGCAACAACGACCAGAGACAGTCCCAGAGACGAAAGGAGTAAGAGAAGTGGTCAAGATTCCAGCATCAGGACGAAGCCAGCGATCATTCAGAGTGCAAAAGTTTGATCCAGCTGGACTTACCTTGTTCAGCAGGAACTCGAGAGGAGATGTGAAGCTGAGACAATGAGGAGAAATGGGTTGCAAGATCTTTTATAGGCCACCCCGCGTTTTTTTTCCACCGGAAACACGATGAGGCCCCACTGGAGAGACTTGATTGTTCACCACCCCGAGCACTTTGGTAATTGAAGAGTTTCTACTGTGCTGTTTTGACTCATGATATTGCAAGCAAATCAATATCCTGTCCTTGGGATCACTGTTCCTCTTCTTACTCCATAAAAATGCTAATTGCCCACCACACCTGCTGTGGATCACACACAGGGATGGAGGGATGGGGAGACTTCTGCACGGTCTTGTTGCTTTTAACCAAAGCATCTACCAGCTTCCCGTGGGGTAGAGGTGGACTAGGTTGCAAAGGGATCCAGAAAATAAAAGGGGCTTGAAAGAGAATAAATAAAGCCATGGTGATGTGTAGGGAATGTAAGTGCACTGGGGAAAATCTGAGTGCAAATATGAGTACACTGGGAAAAACATCTAGGTTGTGAGTAGGCGAAGACAGAGAACATTAAAGATGCAGGTATGAGCACATGCTGGGGTGACAGGAGGAGAGCACAGAGCCCTGGGCTGGTCTGTGTGTGTGAGGTGTCCTGAAAACAAGGAGCGTGAGCATCCTCCGCAGAAGCCCTGGGGCCAGCGTTGGCCACCCACCTCTGCTGAGATGATGAGGCTCGGCCCTGGTGGGTTACAAAAGGAGTTGAGTCACCTCTGGCATCCAAAGCTGTCACTGAGGTTTGGGGTTCGAAGGTGGGAGATGGTGATGTGAGGCTTTGAAGCAAATTTCTCCAGTTGGAGGGATGGGAGTGGGCAAACGCAGGTGGTAGGACACAGCCAGGGAGCAGCATCAGAGAGAAGCCTATTTCTGGATAAAAGACTGAAGAAGCACTAAAAGGAGTGTTGCAATATTTCAAATCAATCCTTTCTTTGCTCACAAGGGGAGTTTTAACCCAAACAGAAGGGACAGAAAATGTCACAGGAGACAAAGTCCATTCAGTCAGGAAGCTCAGAAGGATGAAAGGTCTCCAGCACTGTCCCATTCCCATGATGATTGTTCCAAGTATCTGCTATTGGTTACCACTTTGATTAAAGAAAAAGGTGAAAGTGTCATGACTCTTTGATGTCTTTCCTCCCCTTGTGCCTCTGTCCTCACATGCATGTTGGGGAAGGTGTTTAGATCCACGTCTCTGTTGATTTAACTCTCTGCATTGGGGAAAAAAAAGGTCTTTCTGCTTTCAGAACACAGTAGGCCTGATCTCACCCAGGACTCTAGAGGCCACTGTGATATTAATAATAGCACGGATTGAATCCAAACGAAATGCAGAGTCAACGAGATTCGTTGCAAAGCGAAGGAGCTGAATCACTTAAATTGATACGTGGGGAAATCAGAAGGTGTCTGAGGGTATTTCACAAACGTTGGGAGAATGAAAAAATCTTGTGAAACTCTCGTTCATGATCCAGTAATTACAGCCCAGGGCACAGGGATGGTGACAAACATGTTTATCGTCTCTCTCGGCGATAGAGGCGTCCACCTCAGCAAGGGCTGGGAAGGAGAAGAGTCACATGTGTTGGAGACTTGGACCCCTGGACAAGGTTGGCCCAGTCCTCTAGACATCTGCTCTTTAGGGATTGATTAGCATTGATAAAAGTCCCTCAGTCTTCCCCAGGCTGAACAGCTCCAGGGCTGCAGCCTTTCCTCCTCACACACACGTTGCAGCCCCTCAGCATCTTGGCAGCTCTGCACTGGCCTTTCTGTAGCACTTCCCTGTCTCTGCTGAGCTGGGCAGCCCAGAACTGGCCACAGGACCCCAGCTGAGGCCTCCCCAGGGCAGAGCAGAGGAGCAGCAGAACCTCCCTCCAACCTGCTGCCCACATTCTTGATGTCATTTTCTTCTTGCCCACGAGGGCACATTGCTGCTCATGTTTAGTTTACTGCTCACCAGCGCTCCCAGATCCCTCTCCTTTTCCTCTCTGAGGCTGGCAAGGAAGGCTTGCTGCAGTATCAGGGCAGAGCATGTTGCCAGCCTCCACGTGTCCACCTATAAAACCTCCATCCCATGAAGGTGCACTCTGTGCCTGTTCTTACTCCATTTCCTTACCCAGATGGTGCTGCAGGAGAAATCTCCATCATTCATGTTGCAGAGTGCCTGATTCTGTGATGTGTCACATCCTGCAGGCTGGGCCAGGTGGGACACTGGGAGATGGAGACAATGGAGTCTCTCACCTTGTCTGTGTGAAGCGTGGGGAACACTTAGGACATGATGCTTTTACCCCTCTGATGAAACATGTGGGTTTTTTTCTTACACTGGTATATCAGTATTTAATTATTGGCTTGCACAAAGAGTCTGGGATGAAAACTGTTAGTTACTTCTCAATAAGTTGTCTGGAGTAGGAATAAAGAGACATTAAGTCTCTTTAAAGAATAAAGGTTGAATCAACCAGGAACCTTGGTGTGAGGGTGAATGAGGGTGCTGCAGACAACAGCTTTGGCCAAAGAAGGAACAGAAAACACTAATGCAAGAGAGTTATGAACCATGTTTTTCTTTATTGCCTCCACGTCTGCTGTGAAATAAGGAGGTGATTGGCACTTCATATTCCACAGAGGCAGTGGGTTACGCCTTCAAAGCATGATACAAGCAAAAACTGGCAGGAAGAGTGGAGCAAAAGGGCACGTGTTGCTCATCAGAGCAACGCTGCAGGAGTGAGAAGTCTTCTACTTTATCTTCTGGGCTGGCACTTTGCAGACCTGCTTTTGCTGCTGGCTTGGGATGCATTTTGCCACGGGCATGCAGCCTTGTTGCACTGGAGGGGGACAGATCTGCACCGGAGGGGGACAGGTCTGCACTGGAGGGGGACAGATTTGCACCGGAGGGGGACAGGTCTGCACTGGAGCGGGACAGGTCTGCACAGGACAGCACTGTGAGACAGCCTGCACTGGTTTGCTGTGGCATGGCTTCCCTCCTTGGTACCCTGATCCATGGCATCTCTCAGAGCACACCGACCTCCCGTAGCTGTTGCATCCTCCCGATGATCCGTAGCTGTATGTGGGTCTCCTGACACAGCTTGAACCACCTCCCTGGCATGAACCTGAGGACCCTTGACATCTCTCTGAGCACACCGACCTCCCGTAGCTGTTGCATCCTCCCGATGAGCCGTAGCTGTACGTGGGCCTCCTGACACAGCCCCCGCCTCCGTGGCACGAACCAGCTGCAGCGTAGCCCTGGCATCTCTCGGAGCAGACCGGCTGCCGATAGCCATAGTAACGGTAGTTGTGCCCTCTCATGCCTTCAACACCTTCACCTTCACACCCCGAGCAGCAATTGTTGTAGCCGTAGCGGAAGGGTGTGCGCCGGGTGTCCAGCCAGGATCCCGCGGGATCATACCAGGTTGAGTTCAGGTTGAAGTATGATTCTCTTCCAGAGGAGTATATCATGTTTGAGTTGCAGGGAAACACCTGAAAAACATGTGGACAGGTAGGTTTGTATTTCCATCTCTTCTGTTTGCATTTGGTTTCCCATAAAGCTGCTTTAGTGAGCCATGCACAAGTCAGCCTTGCTTATCCTCAAAGCCTGGATCTAGAGGAAGTTCTTGCAGTTGCCCATCACTAGTCAGATTATGTCCTAACCCTCTTTCTGACCTTACCCTTGATTTTTGTTTTCCTCCAAGAACAGAAACAACCATCAAGTGCTGCAGAATACAGTATCATTGCAGTAAACGCTATACCCCAAGTGCCCCAAAAGCTTCTCTCTTGGCTTAAACCATTGTCCTCCAGCCCTTGTGTGGAGAACATGGTCTGAAGGACAGTGTGAGCATGCCTGGTCTGTGAGCTCCTGAATCCAGACACCCGTCCAAAAATGAACCTGGTTACTCTGGGATGTGTCTTACCTAATTCCCAAGGGAAGGCAGACGCCGAGCAGGGCAGCAGATTGTGAGAGGCAAAGTGACTGAGGCCTTTTATAAGGTTCCAAGTGTTCCCCTTGTAAATGAAACACGCTGCAGGAACGAGGACTAAATTATTTACTGCCAAAACATCTTCTCCATTTGGATGCTGTTCCCAGTGCCTGGCATGTTCTGCTTGAGTCATGATTCCTGATAAGCATCTCCTAATTATAATGTAGTTACTGAATGGTGAACGTGAAGGACTCACATCATTTAATCCACACGTTGTCTATGAGAGGCAGGTAATAATGTACTTATTCACCATCTCCAGAGGAACAGGACACTGAGTGGAGGCTGATGGGTGACCCATGAGTCAGGAGCTGTGATGTGCACAGTGAGAACATCCCGGTCTTCCCCTTCTGCTACCCGTGAGGAGCGTTTCCATATGACTGAAGCACAAACAGGTGACTGGGAAGAGCCAGCTCAGAGTCACCAAAAGCAAATTGTGATGATGGGTTTCGGTGATGAAGAGGCTGCCTGTGTGGATGATGAAGGGAGAAGGATGGTGCTACTTCAGCTTTTGCAAGGCTTTCAGTATAGACTTCCAGGGCAGCCTTGTAGTTAAGCTGGTGGACTCATGGACTGGATGTGTAAACTACATAGTGGGTGAAAAAGTGGCTGATACTGGTGCTGCTGCTGTTTAACACCTCGTTAATGCCCTGGATAATGGGATGGGCTCAATAAACCTACAGATTGCACTGAATTGGGGTGAACAGCTGGAATCAGTGGAGGACGTGGTGTAGGTGGGCTGGAGCGATGGTCTTGTATCTAGGAGGGTCTAACTGGGATGGAAGGGTTGGGGCAGCTGGCAAAAAGCAGCCTGGAAGAAAAGATGGACCAAAGCTGAGCCAGCATTGCCAGCTGGCATGAGGGCTACGGTGGCCCTTGGTCTGTGGGTCCTGAGTCAGCCCTTGGAGCACCGTGCCAGGATGATGCCTGGGAACTGGCTTCAGTGAGAAGAGACTGAGAAGAAAACAGCCAATAAAACAGAGGATTTCTGAAGTTCTAGTCCATATGTGGTTTAGCTCCCCTTCCTCCCACTTTTGCTTAAAATTAGACGTGAGAAAAAAGAGATTATTGTGGTTTTCTGTGTTAAGAGAACAAGAATGAACTTCTTTTTTCCTTCCTGGTTTTCCTCGGTGGCTGGTTCCTTTCAGGATCTGCTGGGGCTGTGCTTAGGCAATACAAAGAAACATCAATTTGTGTTTTAATGCAGTGGGTGAAAGGCTTTTTTTTTTTTTGTTGGCAAAGTGAGAGAAACAGCACATTCCCAGTGTGCCTGCAAGAGCCAGGGAATGAGGAGCTGCAGGGGAAGAGCTTGGACTGCGCTGAGTGGAAAGGTGTTCCTGGCATGCACAGACACACCTCACGTGCTGGGGCACACACTTATTATCATGATGAGCGTTTATATGATGGATGGCCTCCCGGTGCAGTGTTACTATTGACTAATGGAGGTGATGGTACACGTGGAGCAGGCTGTTTGTACTTTGATCGCTTGCTGATGAAGCCCATCTGTTGGTGGGTAACCACAGCAGAGAGGATTTCACAGCACACGCATGGAGTTCAGCCTGGAGAGCCAAAGCTGAAATCCTCGTGTGTTAACTCTGAATTTGACTTGAAATTCACAAGTTTCCTTCCAAGTGAGGATTTTAATGACTTTAAACATCTTCTCATCGCAGTGTTGGCAATATTTTTGTGGGGAAAAAGAGAAAGAATAAAAGGAACCAAGTGTCAAATCAACCTTTTCAACTTTATTCTTGAATACAGGGGGAGAAAATAAACTTGCTGGAGTCCTTGGTGCTCCTGCAGTCACAGTATGTACTTTTATTCCAGTACAGTCCTGTTTCTGTTTTAGAACAACTTGACATCACAGTCTGCTGAACCCATGGGAAAAGATGAATCCATGGCAGGCTGAATCTCTGTCCTTGCTTAGGCTCTTCTGTTTGGTTTCTCTGTCCTCAGGCTGTTTACCTTCTCAGAAGAGGGGAGAAAAGGCTAAGAGGAGGAAGAGCTAAGTGCAGTTTGGATAATGAAAGTCTCTTTCCTGGCAGGGAACGACCCTGGGAATTTAAAGTGTCAGTGCTGGGGTCAAGCAGGAGACTGTGGACCCTGAACCCAATGTGCAAAGAGCATCAACAAGCCGTCAGCCACGGCAGGGATGCAGAGGTAAGAGCATCAGTGGTTTGGGCGAAGCATCCCCCACATTGAGCCATGTTGTGGTATGGAGGGGTTCCAAGATCCTCTCTGGGTTCTTGCTCATTTCTTCTGCAGACAGGGTGGCAACAGAGTGACCTTTTTTTGCTGGTGCTGGCTGGGAGGCAGTGGCAGGGGCACAGCGGCCGGACGGCAGTGCTGGAGAGATGAGCAGCTGGATGGAGCGCAGGGGCAGCGGTGCTGCAGCGGCAGGGGATGCAGCACCACGGGGGGACGAGCATCCTCCACGGGACACTGCTCCACCCTCCTCCGTGGTTTGCCACAGCACTGCTGCTCCTGGCAGTGAAGGGCTGGACGGTGTTGCTGCAGGGGCCTGAGGTGGACCTTCGTGGGTGGGGGGCAGATGGGCTGCACGTGGCTCACCTCCACCCGTCGCCGAGGCTTGCCAGGGTTGCAGCTTTGCTGTGGTGGGGAGCAGCTCAAAGGTGGGCACGGTTCCATGGACTGGCAGCCTTTTGGCACGCTTTGGCAGGACCCCTCAATGTCGTGGCTGAGGCTGCCAGGGTTGTGGCAAGGAGACACGGGCTTCTCGTGGCAGCGTCCTGTGGAACTCTGCCACGTCCAGCCCTTCTCACCGCAACCTGAGCTGTCATGGCACAAGTTCTGGTGGCTGATGCCTTGATAGTATTGCATCCTGTGGCAGAGATGGCCAAGACCTCGAGGATAAACAGTCTGGGGTAAAGAAAAGAACCTGTCTTGTTATTTTTTTACCTGCTGTTTCTATGGAAAAATACAAGAAATCTGAGAGAACTCAACTCACCCTGTGACTGGTGGACAGACGTGTTGAGCAGAGTCTGAGTCTTGAGGACAGTGTTGGGGCTGAAAGCTTTTATATGTGGCCAAGCTCTCTTGGAAATGAAGCATGCCATGGGAATTAATAGCTGAGCAGTGAGTGCCACTTCTGCATGTATATTTTTTCTGGCACTTGCTATTGGATTAATCAGCTGCAATTAGCATCTCCCTCGATGTAATGGCACCTTTGCTCTTTGCATATGCAGTGGCCATTATCTAATTAGTTCTGCTGTCAGTCATGTTACCTCATGTTAGTCAGATGGGATCCTGGGATAAGGATACCTGGAATACCGTGATGCTGAGTGATGGGCTCAGATGGAGTCTCTCGTGGCAGTGGGAAGACAACACAAAGACTCAGGAGTCCTAGTGTCCAGTTCTACATTCTGGCACCCAGGAGCTCATGGCTTGACATAGAGTGTTGGAGCAGAGATATGCAAGTGGAAATGGTTTTGCACAAGGCTGAAGGAAAACAGAGGAAGGTCTGTCAGTGAAAACAAGGGAGTTTCCTGCCAAAATCGAGACTTCAAAAAGGAAAAAAAAATTATAAAACAGTGACATCCCGTTTTTAATAAGAGGTGATTGATTTTTCAACCCCATTTCAGTTTAACACAATTTGGTCCAAACCCGAAGCAGGACTTGGTGTGCTCCATGGAGCTGTGTTTTCTTTCTGCAAACTCCTCTCTGAGTGTTTTACCAAGAGCTGGAAATTCTCTCCCAGGTGAGGAGTAACTCAGCCAAGTGAGAGGCTACAACACCAAAAGCCCTTTTATGTGCTGACAACCTGGAATGAGGACACCACAGAGGAAGGGCTGACCTCATGAACTAACTATTCCAGCCTCTGTCAAATACCATTTCCACCTTTCAGACTTTGCTGCTTTGACTCATTTCTGTGGTCAAGGCATTTTTTTTAAGTATCAGCAAAGCATCTCTCACAGCAGCCCCAGGGCTGTCAGTGCAAAAGGTATTTCCATGGCTTCCTCCACAGCAGAGCCTCTGTAAGAGACATTCAGAGTGGTTTTTTTTTTTTTCTCTCAGTAGTGTTTGGGTTTGAATCACTGGGAAAAGCATGTAGAGAATTCAAGGGTGTAACTCCAGGGAGCATGATTAGACCTGAGGACTTTGCTGCTGCTGAGATAATTTATTCTTTAGCTTCAGGAACGATGTAATTGCCTTGCAGGAAGCCACGGGACTCTCGTGTAAGGATGAAAAGGACCTTGGCATCTGTTAAGGGCCAACAAAGATTTTAGATTTATAACTCATCACCACAATTCCAATGCTGTGCTTGTTTGGGTTTTTTTCATGTTAGAAAAGACATTTTGCAGTCATTCCCCTTCCTGAGGATGTAACAAATCACAAAGTGTTTCATTTCTGAATGTCACCTCTTAAAATCTGTCACATTTTAATAGAATTCCAGATGAAAATAAACAGTGTTTCTGAATCCTTCAGGCTGGGCTTACCCCACCTTTCATGGAAGCATTTTTCGTGGAGGCATCATGGAAACATCTTTCCATGCTTGATGGTCTGTTTAATTTCATTGACAAGATCTCAAGCCTTTTAAGAAGGCTTCTTTAAAGCTGAGCAAGTTTGCTGCAAAGAGTTCCATTCACAAAAATGACCTTTAGCTCTGGCTTTAGGACCATACAGAGGCTTCCATCATAGACTGTGGACCTTTAAAGTCATAAACAGGGGGAAGATAACAAGAAACCACCTGTCCAAGAGGATATCTCTGCAGCTTAGATGATGTATTGGCACTGGCAGTAGTTATTTTTCCCCTGACCCTAGAGATCTGTGGCATCTTGGTACCTGCTGAGGTGCTGTAGCATCAGTAGCATGGCAAAGAGTTGAAAATGTCATTATACTCAGAAACCAAAGCAATGCTGAAAATGTCCCAGACCAGAGCTGCAGTTCAAAGCACAAAGATAAATGAATAAACACAGACCAGAAGTTTGCAGTGTCAGAACTTACAAATTTTATTGTCTTTCATGACTAATTGGACATTAAAGCAAGGAAAGGGAACGTGATACATCAACAGCATGAAACATCCCACACAACAAGGAGAAAACGAACAGCAGGACTACTGCTTAAAGAGAAAAAGAAGTCACACTGACAGCAACTTTGAAGTACATTACAAGCATTTGGTAATTAAAGGCAGACATAGAAGAGAAGATCTACAGTCTCTAAGCAAAGAAGGAAGAGTGTTGAGGGCAGTATCCGTATCCATATCCAACACTGAACAAGCCAGGAGGGAAGTTTGCTCTTTGCTGGGTGGGTTTAGTTGCCACAGCCACAGCAGCCTCTGTTGCTGTTGTTGTTGCTCATGGTGTAGCAGCACATGGGCATGCAGCAGCTCTGCATGGGCATGCAGCAGCTCTGGCAGGGTGAGCAGCACATGGGTGTCTTGCAGCACTTGGGGCTGCTGTAACAGCACACGGTGTAGCTGTTGTTGTTACTTCCACCACAGCATCCGTTGGGCATGTTGTTGGTAGGAGTGTAGGCAAAGCTGGAAGGAACAGAGAGTCTGTGACTATTTGGAAATAAAGAATTAAGTCAAAGCTCAGTTTATGCTAAAATCAGACATTCGAGAAGCTAAAGCCAAGTGCTCTCTTGTTTGTGTTATTTCTTGCTCATAACCCTTCTCCTTGTCTTTTTTTTTGTCCTGCAGTGCAGATGCCCACCTACACATACCAGGGCATCCCCTAACAGCAGGAATCACACAGCACAATGCACATAAGCCTTGGTCTGAGTCCTCCTGAAACATTCTTGCTCCCCTTCCCTTGCTCTGCTCTCCATCCTTTAAGGCTTCTAGCTCGTCTCCATGACTCCTAGCACACAGTTCATAAAAGCTCAAATTCCAAGTCCCAGTGCGGATCCACAGTTACGTTTGGATGCTGTGAGAAGATATCCATAGCATTTTTTCTTCTGTGAAAAGGAAGATTTAGATGTTCTCACTTACCCTTTGGAAGAGTGAGGAGAGCTGAAGAGAAGAGAAGGTGAGCGAATGAAGTGAGCTGGGCCGGGAGCTCTTTTATAGTCCTTAGACACCTTCCTCCTGGAAGTGAGACAGCTGTTGACCATTTGAACTTCCCTGATTACTAATCAAAACCCATACTTTTTAGCTATACGTGTCTTCTGGTATTTACTCTTTGCCTTATGATTTGTAGATCACGACCTTTGTTTTGCCTCCTAATTGTTTAGCCTGGAGATAATCAAAGGGCTTCTATGAATACTAATGAATTTGTCCTCTCTGCAATCTTGCAAAGGAGCCAGAAAATGTGTCCTGGGATCTATTTGAGACATGCAGATGGTGACGGCCAAAGATGCTTAAAGGACTTACTCAGCAGCAGCTGGTGCTGAGTGTAAGAGCCGAAACTGCACCCGAGCTGCGTCTTTCGGGCACGTGATGGGCTGTTTCATCAGGCTGGTGTTTGCAACAAATAGGTTGGAAACATCATGAAAATGGGTTTGTTCCTCTCATGGGATGTTCACGTGAGGAGGGAGCGAGAAGACCACGTGTTTGGGATGTGTCAGGAGTCGTGCTGAGTCTCAGTGACCTCCACGTGACTCCATGTGAGACCATCCGAGAGCATCTATGAGATATCAAAGCCAACTTTGTCTAAACTTTTGAGAATCCTCCAGTTTGGGAGGGTTTAGGTTTGCATGTGGGCATTGCTATCACAGGAGTGCTCCAGTTTCTGCTCTGCTTTGCTGGAACTGCTTTCCTAGAAGCTTTTTTTTTTTGGAAAACCTGGAACTGAACATAAAGGACGTTTTGTCTTTGAATGAAAAAGTTCAGGGACAGCATTGCCTGTGCAAGTAGCAACACAAGCGTGGGTCTGGGACCAGGCATGATGCATTGGTAGTCCACAGGTCCCTCCTGCAACCTCCCTTTGCATCCATTTGACATCCCTTTGTTTGCTGGAGTCCTGGCACCAAGCAGGATCACCCCTACCCAGTTCCTCAGGGGGCAGGGAAGGAGGCTTAGTGTGTTCGAGGTGGCAAATGAAGGTCCCCAGCATAGAAAGAGAGGGAGATGAAGGTGAAAGAGGAATGACAAGCACAGAAGACTGGTGCCAACTGGGGTCGTGGAGGTAAGTGGGAGGCAGAGACTCAGAAGTGATGCAGGAAGAGACAGCGTTGAGATGGAACCATTGTCTGGGTGGGAGAGTGGAATGGAGGAAGGTCAAGGTAGGGCAGAGCCATTGGGCAATTGAGCCAGGCATTACCTCTGATGCACTTTGCTGTGGGGCTGATTGCTGGCAGGAGCACAGGGTATTTGGGAGGAATTTTTTTTCATGGCCTGAAATTGCAGCTCTCATTTGGAGACCTCGCTGTGTTACTCTGAGAGGAGTGCTGCCTAATGAAAGGATGGTGGAGCCTGCCTGGCAAGTTCTCTGCCTGCTGCTTGACATCCTCTGGGATCCTTAGGGTGCTCTGAAGAGGGGTGCTCCTAAATGGGTTGCTACTAGCCCCAAGAATGGTAGCAAAGCCCTTGGTTTGCTTTCTGCATGATGCAAGGGAGAGCAGATCACGGCTTTCATGCCACAGTAAATGCAGCCAGCTCCTTTCCAGGCTTTTCTGGCATGAGGGTAATTCCTTGGGTGAGATGTGTGGAGAAGAAATACACATAATTGCAACTTCTCCAGACACTGTAGAAGAACATGCATGGCATTTCCTTTCCAGCAAGTCCCCTCTGAGGAGACATACCCTTGTCTGCTCATGAGAATGGATTAATTTACATCGAATCAAAGGATTCACACTTCACTTGTGCCTCCAGAGGGAAAGTTCTCATTGGCAAATCCTGCAGCTGCAAGAAGAAATGATTATTTAAGTGGGCATTTCCCACTCATGATAGCTCTGTGCAGCCATCTGTGTGTAATGTAGGTACTTGTTGAATGGTGGACTGTCGATTTTGACACAATGGTGTGGAAATGAGAGCTGGTAAAGGGCACATTTGACATAGAAGGAGGTCTGCAATACAGATCTGGCATGCTGAGTTTTGGTACAACTCTTACTGACTCAGTCACTCCTTGAAGATGGAGATTTCCCACCATTTGCTCTAACACTTCAATATCTGGTAATCAACTCAGGCATTTTAGCAGAGGCAAGACCTCCACCTCATACATCTTAAACTATTTCTAGGGACTGGTTGTAGGTTGTGAAGTAGACCTGTAGCTGGTTGAAACACATGGAGCTTTCCTAGTTGGGATGGGCCTGTGTTGGACTGTTTCAGACAAACTTCACATCCTTTACAAGTTTCTGTATTATTTCCTTCCCATTTCTCTGTAGTTTTATAGTGAGAGGAGAAATATTGCTCACAGAGATGCCAGACACTCAGTTTGTGTTTAAATAGGCCCATGCATTGATTCTCTTTGTGTAGGGAACCCTCCCTGGTTAGCACCTTTTAGACAGGAGCATCCCAACAGTGGGATGCAAAATGCAAAGGAGCTACAGGTGTAGTGACGCACTCTGGATTCATCAGCAAACAGTAAACCACCAGGAGTTTTGCAGTGTCATGAAGCACAGATTTTATTTGTTTGCAGACAGGTTGAAGCAATACAGTGATGAAAAGAGCATTAAACATCCCACACACCAAGAGGAAAATTACAGCAGGACTAGCACTTACAAAGCAAGATCACACTGATCATTGGGTAGCAACTTCAAAGCACAACCATTTGGTGACTAAAGGCAGGTGAAGTAGAGGACAGAAGATCTACATTCTCTAAGCAAAGGAGGAAGAGCATTCAGGGAGGTATTCATATCCATACCCCATACTGAACTAGCCAGGAGGGAAGCAGCAGGCAGAGCAGCTCTGCTTGCCTTTTGCTGAATGGGTTTAGTTGTTACAGCCACAGCAGCTTCCACTGTTGCTGTTGTTGCTCATGGTGTAGCAGCACATGGGCATGCAGCAGCTCATGGGCATGCAGCAGCTCTGGCAGGGTGAGCAGCAGCTCTGGCAGGGTGAGCAGCAGCTCTGTGTGCAGCACTGAGAGGGAGTGCAGCAGGATGGCATCTTGCAGCATGACGGGGTCTTGCAGCACGACTTCTTAGTGCTGTAGCAGCACACGGTGCAGCTGCCGCTGCTTCCACCACAGCATCCGTTGGGCATGTTGTTGGTTGGAGTGTAGGCAAAGCTGCAAGAAACAGAGTCTCTTTTTCTCTGCTTGAATCTCCCAGTTTAGGCAGCTTACAACATACTTATCCCAAAGCCCATGCCAAACTGACTGGGGAAGTCACTACTGCCCAGCATCCCATGACACCCTGTCCCTGTGTCTCCACAATTTTGTGTGAGCTTTGTAGTTGGCATATTATCCAACAATGGTTCCATCAGAAAGCAGTTACCCAGGTGGATCCCCAAACCAAATCTCTCAAAATTAATCCCAAACCAGACATGACAGGGAATCCTGGAGCTGCAGTGCAAACAAAAAGGCAAGAAGTAACTCTGACTTACCCTGTTGACCAGTGAGGATAAGAAAGCAGAAGGCAAGATGAGTGAATGAAGATCCCTGTGATAGGGGAGCTTTTTATATGCTTCAAAGGTATTTCCCTGGAAATGAGGCATTCTTTGGCAATTCTGTCCTGCGTATCACTCCATATTTTCCTCTCATGTGCCTTCCGGTATTCCATGGTATTCCATCCTTGCTTCTTTCTGTTTGCTCACCATCTTAATTTGCATCACAATTAGCTGTACATGCAAACAACAGCTATGAATTCTCTAATGAATTTGCATTACTGAGAACTGGAGGTGGCTGGGAGGTGTTCCCAATCCGCTTCCCAAGGAATGACCTTGAGACACAGAAGACATTGAACAATGTGCCTGGGGGAGGTCGGGTGCTGAAGCAGTGGGAGAACCATGCCTGGAACTTGGAAATGTCATCACTTATGTGTCCCCCTCTGCTCTTGATTGGCATTTTGGTGGGCTATTGGAAACTATTGGTCAACGTGAATCATTTTTTTTTTCCTGCTTCTGAGAGGTGTCTGTGTGGCCAAAGTTAAGACTGAAGAGTTTCTCCTTTCCCAGTCTTGTTCTTGGGTCTCTTTCCATGGTCCTCGTTCCTCACATCATCTGCTTTTTATTTCTGCTAAACAGGAAAGTATTAAGTCTTAGAATTAAGGATTAAGTCTGAATTAAGCAGCTTTCAAAGCAGTGGTGCACACATGTTAGCTTATTTCCACTTTGTTTCCAAACACTCCTTTTCCTGAGGTGATTTCTAAGGTGTGTGGGACCAAGACAGACCACATGTAAAGGTTTTTGTGATGAGCACACTTGAGTATTTCCACACTAACAATTTGATTCTGTGTCACTGTGGGTAAACATGAGGTTCAAGACTGGAAATCCAATTCTGAGTGCATTTCTCCATGCCTTTCAGCTGTACCTCAGGAGCCCAGGTAGTATCTCACAGATGTTCTGAGTTCAGACACCCAACAGGATTTTTTTTTTTCCCAGCAGTTGCTTATATTGGTTCTGGCTGCAGTGTGCTGAGACCACGCTGCTGTGCGTGCAAAGCTCGACTGAACAGTCAGGAGGGAATGGATAAGATGGTTGGAGTCAAGGCAGATATGATGAAACAGGTTTGGGGATCTGGGAGGGAACTGTGGCCATGTGCAGAGCCACTAGAGCTCCATGTGAGAAGAAGAAGGTGTTGATGGCATTTTCATCTGATGAGAGGGGACACCAATACAAAATGAATCCCAAGATGCTGAGGCAGCATCTGCTCATGGCAAATTAAAGTTGCCATCTTGTTCAGCAGACTCTAAGGGTGGGACTGGAGTGGTGGCAGATGTTCCCTTGTGACTGGGACACGTAGTTTCTTCCCAAGGTGTCAAGATGACCTCCTGTGACGTTGGGTCTCTTCTGGAATTGTCCCTAGGGGAGCATTGCTTTGGTCATGCAATAATAGCCAGATTCCTGCCTGCAGGATGTGATGTCCTTTTTGTGTAAACCCTCAAACATGTCATCTGCTGAATAAATCATTCATTACTTTTTTATCAGGTTTTATTGCTGCTGTATAGGCCAAGATGATCCCTGTGTAAGAATCATAGAATGGTTTAGGTTAGAAGGGACCTTCAAAGGTAACCTGGCCCAAGCCTTCTGCCACTGGCAGGAACATCTTCCAGTAGACCAGGTTCAGAGTCCCACTGAATCTCACCTTGAATGTTTCCAGGGATGGACATCAACCACCCCAAAGGGGCAACTTGTGCCGGTGTGTCATCACCCTCATTATACAACAGTTCTTCTGTCTAGTCTGAGTCTGCTCTCCATCAGCCCTGTCCTTTTGCTACAGGGCCTATTAAAAAGCCTGTCTTCATCTTTCTTGCAAGCGTCCTTTAACTGCTGAAAGGCTGCAATAAGGTCTCCCTGGAGCCTTCTGTAAGCTGAACAACCCCAACACACTCAGCCTGTCATAGCAGTGGTGCTTGATCCCTCTGATCATTTTTGTGGCCCTTCTCTGGACCCACTCCAGCAGGCTCATGTTTTTTTATTAGCAATGGATGTGAATCCTGCAAGGCTGTTGTTAACCAGTCTCCTGCAGATATCAAAGAGATTCTGACATTTAATGTATTGTTGGGGCAGGAATAACATCTCCCACACTCAATCTTTTCTCCATGCCAGGCCATGGTGTCTTTGTGAACTTGAATGGTGGTTCTTTGAATTGGAGAGCTGAATGTAAGGTACTGACCGTAGAGAATGGGGAGGAATTTGTCATGGCAGCTTTTCCAGGACATGATAAAATTAATATTCACAAGATTTCCTACACAGAATTCACTTCTGATGTATTATATTATGTATAGTATAAGATATCCTTCTGCCAAGACATTGTACATGATTTATCTATTAATAAAAAAAAACTCCTAAAGAACTGAATAATGTTTTCAGAAGAGCTTAATGTGGCAGAGAAGATGATTGTAATACAGGCTCTGTGCATGCTCTGAAGATTTGGTTGAGGGAAGCAATCAAGACAGCGCTCAAGGCATTATCCTGAGACTGGCAATTCAGACCTGAGTCCTGAATTTTAATGGGGAAGGAAGTCCCAGCCAGGTGGAAAGGACATCCTTGACTCAGCTGTGTGCTATTTTAGGAATGAAGCTTTTAAGTTGTGTGCTGGGACCTGGGTTTCATTCCACTGCCTGTGATCCAGGAGTGCTCACAGACAAGTAATTCACTGATTTAAAGGTGTTCTCTGAAACTTTGCTCTTGAAGGTGGCAGTGGAAGAGGAGGGTTCTTGCTATTCAGTGAGTAATCACAGAATCATAGAATGGTAGAGGTTGGAACGGAACTTTAGAGATCATCCAGTCCAACCCCCCTGCAGAAGCAGGTTCACCTAATTCCTCTCATTGCCTACTGAAATACCTGTGCCAGGATCAGGGGTGAGTTCCCACACATCTGATGGAGTGGTGTGTTTTCATATGGCGGGATTATGCATACTTCATTCAATCTGTGTCCTTTGGGTTTTATTTGCCTTAACCATTTAAATCTATAGCAAAAAAAAAATGAGCTAATTGAGATAGATGGTCAACAGGTGAAAGAAGAGATCATACTGCTCTGCTTGCTGACTTTAGCCATGACTTAATTTACACCATTGGGAAGCATGACTGTGCAGCTCTTTGTTTCCTGAATGTTCTACTGTGCTTTGGGAGCATTTCTGTAAGCCAGCAGGAGCCCAGCTGGCCAAAGGCAAGGAAAACAGCAACAAAATGAGGACACATTCGGGGCAAAAGGATGCAAAAACAACCAAAAGACAAGAGTTTGCGTTTTGCTTGATGCTACATTTTATTGTCTACAAGTCAAGAGAGAAAATGAAGAGCAAAGGTAATCCCAAGCCCCTTACACCAAGAAGAGGATTAACAGCCTCACTGTTACCTAGTGGCTCTTTGCCTTACACAGTGGTTGATATATTCAAGTGCATTGCAGATGTTGAATGATTAAAGGGCAGGAAGAGGATAGATTTGAAAACAAGAAGAAAATCACTATGTGTTTGCTCCATCATCTCGTGAACCAGAAGCAAACGATCAGGTTTTCATCTCCTCATGCATGTTCTTGTGGCACACCAGAGATGGGAGCTGGCAGAGCTGCTTTTGCCACCCAGAGCTGGCTCAGCAACGCTTCTTGATTGAGGCACAGCATTGCTGGATGGGTATGCAATACCTCCTCACGGGAGAGCAGCACTGCACAGGGCTGCAGCACATCACAACGGGCTTCTTCTTCACCACATAGGAGCAGCAAGACAGGCACCCAGAGCTGCAGCAGGGGCTGCAGCCACAGGAGCAGCAGGGCTTCTGGCACACCTTGGTACAGCAGATTGTCTTCTGGCACGGGTCACAACAGGACTGCTGGCATGGGTCACAGCAAGGCTTCTGGCACGGGTCACAGCACACAGTCTGCTGGCATGGGTCACAGCAAGGCTTCTGGCACGGGTCACAGCACACAGTCTGCTGGCATGGGTCACAGCAAGGCTTCTGGCACGGGTCACAGCACACAGTCTGCTGGCATGGGTCACAGCAAGGCTTCTGGCACGGGTCACAGCACACAGTCTGCTGGCATGGGTCACAGCAAGGCTTCTGGCACGGGTCACAGCACACAGTCTGCTGGCATGGGTCACAGCAAGGCTTCTGGCACGGGTCACAGCACACAGTCTGCTGGCATGGGTCACAGCAAGGCTTCTGGCACGGGTCACAGCACACAGTCTGCTGGCATGGGTCACAGCAAGGCTTCTGGCACGGGTCACAGCACACAGTCTGCTGGCATGGGTCACAGCAAGGCTTCTGGCACGGGTCACAGCACACAGTCTGCTGGCATGGGTCACAGCAAGGCTTCTGGCACGGGTCACAGCACACAGTCTGCTGGCACGGATCATAGCAGGGCTTCTGGCACGGGTCGCAGCAGATGGACTGCTGACAGGGGCTGCAGCAGACGGTCTTCTGGCAGGGCTCGCAGCAGATGGTCTTCTGGCACGGCTGGCTGCAGCACACTGTCTTGGTCTTCACAACGGAGCAGCATCCTGTAGAGCAGCATCCAGTAGAGCACATGTTCTTTTAGTGTGGTGAAGGTTGGGGGGGAGCGTGGACCTGGAACACAATGTAATTTCAGATACAACCCGTCTTTGGCACATTAATGCTGCTGCCCAGGCCCATGGGTGACAGCCATTGTTTGTCCTGAGTTGCAAAGAAAGATCCTTACAGGAACCAAGCCACTTGCCACTATCCCAACAGCATTTGTGCATCTTTTGAACTATCATAGAATGGTAGAGGTTGGAAGGGACCTTTAGAGATCATCTAGTCCAAACCTCCTGCAGAAGCAGGTTCACCTAGGTCATGGCAGCTAACATTCTGCTGCTCATCCATGAAGATCACCCCCTGAACTTCCATCACAAGAAGCTTATTTTCCATTGCTCTCTCTCTTTCCCAACTGCCCTTTGCAATAAGCAATAGGCCAACCAGTTGGGAAAATCTGGATTTCAGAGAGACTTGTAGATCATGAACCAGATTAATTTGGAGGGGACTTTGGAAGGTCATCCCATCCAACACCCTACAAAGATCACAGCCAAAGACACACTTCAATGCATTACTTGACCAAACCCAAACGAGAGGCATTGCTATCAAGGAACACTGCTAGCTGGAACACTTACCGTGCTGAGGGAGCAGTGCAGCTGAGTGAGGAGCAAAGGGATGGGGACACCTTTTATTTAGCTGGGAATTGTCCTGCCGGAACTGAGGTACCCCACAGCAATCCATGATTTACACACTAAGCCTATATTTATCTGTTGAATGTGCCTTCATCTATTTAGTCTTTGCCTCATGGTTTTTGACCAACCCTTCAATTTTCTGCTATTATCCACTTGCTCTCTAGATTTTTTACAATTTTTTAATGTCAAGTTAATTCTTGTGTGTTGCCTGTGAACTGCTTCAAAGGTATGTTCCTGCTCATTTTTTTGTCTGATAACTCTGTTACATGGAGATGCTGGGTGGCTTGTTTAGAGCTAGGGAGTGCTCAATTCACAGGAAAATCCAAATTAAGATTAAGGAGCAGTAGATTCCAGAGTAGTGTGGAAGCCTTCTCCATGTTAGTCACTCATCAATGTGATTTTTTAGAGACAGAATTCCAGCAAGTGTAACTCCATGCCCCCAGATTTTGGTTTTGAATGTAGAAATGATGAAGCCCAACGTCTTATTTGGGGTCTTTGATCATCAGATGGTCAAATATGTAACAGAAAGGTCTTTATATCTCATCTCTTGCTGCCCCATCACCTCCATGCATAGGAAAGCACACGCCTTTGGCCTTGCCAATATCAGAGGTTTTGTGTGCAAGGGACTGCAAGTTCAGTGTGGAGATTTGGAACCGAGTTTGGGTCAAATCAAAGCCCATATTTTTCAAATTCCTTTTTGACAGCTTTAAATAAAAGCAGAATGCAAAACTTTTCTGGAATTTTCCCGTCCTGTTTTTCTTTGGCACAGCTGGGTCTGCAAAATTCCTGCTCCATTTTGTACGAAGATCTCGGATGCCCTCGAGTAACGACAGATCCACCTACGGATGTTTGTGGAATAACTCCCTGCTCAGTCCTCAGTCGCCCATTGGCAGTCATTAGTGCTGATGTTAACGTTCATGTTGCAATTATTCATTAATGATGCTAATATTTATTTTTGCATGAAAGCCTGAAGGCCTCACATGATGCCCTGAGCAGCTTCGGGATTTCAGAGTAACCTACGTCTTTTAACGCTCTCATCTCTCTCCGGTCAGAGGGAATTCATGGGATTCAGGACTAATCACTGACTTGATTAGATGTTTAGTTTCTGAGATCACCTCAAGGAGGAGGGCTGCTCCTGCTGCTGTGGGGCTGAACACCAAAGGACCCTCAGCCACCCTCCTTTACACCGTCAGTTTCACTGGAGTTGTTCTGATTTCTGATGAGGTGATGGAGAGTTTCAGGCTGGTTTTGTTCCTGCAGGAGCACAGGGTGATGCAGATCACAGATGCTGAGGACAGGGCAGCTCATCATGAACATTCAGTTTTACTTCTGGTGACATAACTCCTCTGTTTCCACTCATTTTCTGTAAGGCAACTACTGTTTTCATTTGGCTACCTCCCAGCTTTTAGAAAGCTACCCAGTCTTGTTTCGAAGAATTCACAGGACTGTGAAGTCACCACTTCTTCAGGCAAGTTCTTTCCAAGGTCATTGGCTTCATGCTAATGACCAGGTTAGACTAGGTCAATGTCACACGTTGTAATCTAAGTAGTGATAGAGATTGATGCCATCTGAGTCCTTGTATCTCAGCTGACAATAAAGAGGCTCATAGCAAACTGGGAGATAGCCAGGAGGAGGTTTCTGAGCCTGCAGAGAAAAGGCAGGAGGCTGATATTAGAGATGTGGAGGATTCTGAGAAATGAGAGAGATTCTGGTCAGAATGAGGAAGCTTTATTTGTGACTTTGTACAGCTTCATCCAGTGCCTCTCTGTGTTAAAATGACCACTTGTGCTGTTAGAGCTGGATGTGAACAGCAGAGATGCCTAAAGCCATGTGAGAGAGATCTGTAGGCAGCTGGGAGATCCATAACTGACTACTTTACAAGGGGGCTTTTACGAGAGAAAAGATTCAAATCACATCCAGAAAAAGCTTCCAATGAAACTTTAGGCTGAGTGAGCTCAACAGACTGTGTAAGATGCCCAACGTCCCACCACTCTGGTTGGACTTGAGAGTTACAGGTACAGTAAACCAATCCTTGCTATGAAACAATTAAGGCAAAATCCTCCTCAGTAATCCTTAGGGGTTTGTCCATGGTTTATCCTGGTGATGGAAGCTGCATTTGTTATTGTACATATATACACTCAGCAGAGCAGAAATATTCCTTTAAGCTATCTAGAGCTTAGGTACAAAGGGCTGCTTTCCTTGCCAAATATTTATGGTCTCTGATTTAAGAAAAAAGATAATTCCAAGAAGGTTAAAGCATTTCTAAAGACTTGGGGCTTTGAAGTTCCAGGTGTCAAACCTCCCCAGGCCTGACTAAAGCTTGGAATGGAATGGAATAGAAGAGGGGAAAAACTTTGCTCTTGTTTCTCTGTTGCTGCTTCTCATCCTCAAGTTAATAGCAACTTCAAGCTTGAAAACAGCAGAAGGTGTAACCAGTTCAGAGGCTTTGTGCCTTTTGTGAGACTTGGAAGAGGGAATAAAAGGTGCTTTGATTAGTCACAGAATTGAAAGCTGGAGGCCTGGGGCAGAAAGGGATAGTTGAATGGATTTACTTGAAGGCAAAAACCACTTCTATGGACAGAAAACCTGACTCAAAATCCAACTTCACCTCAATTGCAGAGAGGTGAGGAATTAATGAAGAGTTTTCAATGTGGCTGGCCAAGGGTCTCATGAAAATGAGCCATCTCTCAGCAATGGCAACAACTTGAGTGCAGGTGAGTAATTAACTGCTCACTGCATCCCGTTTGCAACTTTTCCTTTTTAGCAGGTGGTTCCTCTATAATGACAATTTTCTCCATCACCTATAAATAACTAATTCCAGTTACTTATAAACCAAGTGGTTATTTACTATGTGCTTGCAGTGCTCAGCTCATCCAGCCTGTTTCCCATCCCTGCTCTGGGATGGATGAATCATGCTGGGAAAAACCTTCTCTCCTTTTACACAGTAGAAGTTGTTTAACTGGGGGTGTTCCAAGACAGGTTCCAAATGCTGCAGCGTTTGCTTTGTTTGGCTTCCAAATAGAGTAGCAGCTTTTAAAGGTCATTGTGTGCAGTAAAAACATGAAGGTGCAGGCTAGTCCCCTGGCTGTCACTCTCAAACTCTCGTTGTATCTGTTGACCTCACTGTAAATACTTGCTTTTTTTTTTAACCAGGAATTAACCTGACATGTTTTTCTCAGCCCTTTATGTGTGGGACAGTGCTCCTGGCATCACTAGTGGGTGCCATAGGCATTTCCTTGGCTTTTATGTTTCCTTGGCATTCCTCCTACTTTAGCTGTTCTCACCAGTGACTAAAACATGGCTCTAAAACCCCGAGAAAAAGAGATGTTGACAGACATGTAGATATGATAGAGAGATGACTAAAAACATCCAGAGTTCACAAGGTAGGCTTGAAATCCATTTTTTTATTGTCTTGCTGGAGATTGAAATAACAAAGCAAAAAAAGAAGCTATTCCCAGCAGATAGTGTGCTTTGCATTGGCAGAAAGATAAAGAGCCCAAAGCTCATTAAAACTGAGAGACTTCATTCTAATTCCATGCTACCTTCCAACTGCTTGTAAAGAGTTTGCTTGCTGATGTGCGTCATGGCTCGTGAGTGATGAGCAAGGAGTTGAGCTTGAGGCTTTGGGTAAGGAATGAGCCAATGAGTCAAGGTGTTGGGAACAGATCCTGCTGCTAATACTTTGGGTATTTTGGTGGCAGCTTGCAGATGTTCTTGGAGTACTGGGGGAAGAAGACCTGTGGACGGTAGCACTGTGCAGGGGGGCAATAGGGCTGCACGGTGGGGTAGCAGGGTGTCACGTAGCTGTACTTCTGCACAGGCTGCCTCTGGATGGTGTAGTGGCAGGAGGGCTCTGAGTCATGGCAGGAGGGGTGGGATCTGTGGCAGGAGGTTTCGTGGCTGTGGCAGGACCCACGGGACCACATCTTTCTAGAGTGTTGGCAAAGCTGTCAGGAACAAGAGACCAATGTGTTGAGAGAAGCCTCAGATCCACCTCTTGTCCTCGTACCTTGTCCCTTCTTTTTTAAAAAACAAAACCAAACCCCACAACTTTCCTTGAGATCCCCAGTGAACTGTTTCTTTTTGCCTGCCTAATCCAGACCCAGTGCACCCTCTTTCCTGCCTAATCTGCAGGGCTTGCTCTGGCAATTGCTATGTAGAAATAGGTTCCTGCAAGCTGAAGCCATGAGCCCCATGAGCCACTGCCAAACCCCATCTCTTGTGAAACAGCATGGAGCTCACATTGCCCGAGGATCCCTTGGTGGACCTTTGCTGGACCTTTCCCAGTGATCCCTGTCCCTCCATCAACTGCCTGCCTCAGAGTACCACCAGATGTAAACAAAAGGCATTTAGCTAAGTCTCATCTGCCAGGAGGTCCATAAATACCCCTACTGGAGATTTCTTCTCTCTCAGCATGAACAGAAATAGTAAAAATGATCTTACCCTCTTCAGCTACAGCAAGAAGTATCTGGAAGAGAAGGCAAGTGAGGAGGATTGGGCTGAGACATCTTTTATAAGGCTCCGGAAGGTTATCTCAGATGAGACACCTCTTTGCAATGATCATTTGATTATTTCCACACTTAATCCTCCAGATGTTTGTGCCATCCTATTTTGAACGTTCCCTCTTTGACACGCTGTATTTCACCCCATTTGTAATCCCTGATGCATTTCCCATGAGGCTTTTGGAAAGCATTTCTCTCCCATTTTCTGGAGACTGACACTAATCTCGTAAGTGTTAACTAGCTTGCCAATGGGCAACTGGGATTGCATCAGTGTCACGAAGATCTTTGTCTCAAATGCTGACTCCTGGGATAACCCCACCACTTTGTCACCTGACAGCTCAGGACTTTAATTCCCATGTTGTTGAATGCTAAGAGGAAATGGGATTACCAGCTGCAACTCATGGGCATGGCACGATGCTGGCAAGGCTGGGGTGATGCCTTTGCTTCCCTGCTATGGCAAAAGTTAGAATATTCCTGATTCTTTACACGTTCCTTGACTTACCACATGGGTTTGGATGACCATATCAGATCATTCCACATCTATCAAAGGTTATCTAGTACTTAAGATGGGAAAAGGATCAGGTCAGTGAGCTCTATATAAAGTAGCAATATGTTAAGTTTTCCTGGTCCTTGATTTTTCTTTCCCTTCACTGATTTCCTCTACTTTTCGTCACTTTCCCTCACCTGTAGAGATGCTGGAAAGAAAAAGGTTCAGAGAAAGGGAGCATTTGAGCCAATGATTGAGCAAATATTAGGTTCTGTCACTAGTGGTGAAGTTATGGGCGCTATAAAGCTGGATTTATCATCCTCTTTGACTCAGTCTTTGCAGTGTAAGAAAATGAAGGCTGTAACTCGTCAACTTTGGAAACTGTTACACATTAGAGTAATTTCCTAACTGCCAAGGAGAAGCTCTCTCTAATACAGGTGTCCTACAGCTTTTCTTCAGGCTAGAGGCAAAATAATTGCTAGTGGTAAATTTTGTGTAGCAAGAGAGGATGGCATGAATTCCTCCAGGATATTTTGTGACTCAATTGCAGGCCCAAAACCAAGAGTCTGGTGAAGCTGGTGCTTGTTTGGCAGTTCTCCTCTCTCTTGGCAGTGTGAGGTTTGTGGTTGGACTTGATGATCTTACAGGTGTTTTCCAACCAAAATGACTCTGGAGCATCACACCAAAGCTCCTTCAAATTCTTTCTGCCTCCTTGACAGCCTTTAAGCCCTGGAGTGTCCCAGGTTACATCCACTCTAAAACTGTTTCTGAACCTTTCAAATTCAGATCCTGCTATGGAAAACATGATCTCTAAGGTGTGTATCCTTTACTGTTTGGAGTTCTTTTAGGGGAGTATGTAAGGGAGGCCCCATCTACAGTGGTGAAATATTATTTTTATAGTAATGTGATGGTTGATGCTTCCTCAGTTACATTCAACAGAGTTTGGTTTATGAACTATCTGTGATGTGTGAAGTGGACCTTCTCTGGGCTGTTTCTCTGCTCCAAAGTGACAAGAACTAGTGGCAAGCAACACTGGAATATGAGAAAGAAGTTTGATTTCTGTCTTCAGAGGCATTAAGATACTTGAAAACATTTATATGCCCAAGTTCTGAAGTTGATCTTGGAGGAAATTACTGTATGTACTGAGGAAGAATATTAACTAACCGTGAACTACTTATTCCTCTTTCATTTCATGAGCCATGATTGTCTCCAAAACAAAAGGCTTTGAGTCCAATTGTCTTTGATCTCGTTGTTTCCAAAATGAAGGGACAAAAAAAAAAAATCTGTGTGGGTCAGCTCATTGTGTGGTACAAGCAGGGAAAGCTTTGTTCTGCTCAGCCATTCAGGTCTGATTTTTGGTACTTGAGACTTTTTTTCCTTTACTAATGTGTCTGTTTTCTGAAGATGAGAAGTTTTTATTGGCTACAAACTATTGGGGCATTTGGAGACTATGAGGAAATTTGACTGAAGAACCCAGAGGGGGAAAACACAAAAGCCAAAGGCTAAAGAAAAAAAGTGAATAAAGAAATGGAATGACAATGCAGGTCTCATGAATTATAAGATTTATTGTTTCCCCACACCCAGATGAGTCTGAAACAGAAATGCACAGCACAGAAAGATTCCCAGCAGTAATTATGCACAGAATAATTAGAAAGGACATTTAATGAATAATTAGAAAGAATGACACCTCGAATGATAATTAGGGGAACACTTCATCCAGACCAGCAGTGAGGCACATGGCAGCAACCCAGAGATTTCAGTAAGGATGAGATGATCCGTGGTCACGGCGTCCAAGGGAGGAGCGAGCCTGTGGGTCCAGGTCTGAGGCCAGATCTTCCTCTTAATACTTGGGGAATGTTGGTGGCAGCTTGCAGATGGTCTTGGTGTACTGGGGACAGTACGGGGCCGGAGGGTAGTAGCATGGCACGGGGGGAGAGTAGCTCTGCACAGGAGGGCAATAGGGCTGCACGGGGGCATAGTAAGGTGTCACGTAGCTGTACTTCTGCACAGGCTGCCTCTGGATGGTGTAATGGCAGGAGGAGGACTCTGAGTCATGGCAGGAGGAGCGGGATCTGTGGCAGGAAGACCGAGATCCAAGGCAGGAGGACTCGTAGTTGCGGCAGGTCCCACGGGAGCACATATTGCTGGAGTATCGGCAAAGCTGTGGAGACGAGAGAGAGCATCAAGTTGGTGTGGCTGCCCCACTGTAACCTTCTGTGTTTTCCTTAGCTCCTTTTTCTGCAAGGTTCTGGGAAATTCTGTGTTATTCTTTTATAATAGATGGAATATCTTGACTCTGAAAGTGACGCTGCCGTGTCTTTTGGAGGATACTCTACGATGGCCCAGCTCTGATAGGAACTTCACTCCCAAGATGCAACTGTTGGCTTTTTAAGGTAAAATGCACTTCTAAAACTGCACTGCCTTGTCTCTCTCTCTCCATCTAGTCTTGGAATTAATTCCTTGCTGAGACCCAAGACTCTGTGTCTCTGCAGTTCTGGTCCTTCAATTACTTCTGCTTTTCTGTCACCCCTTCTGCTGGGAGCAAACCACGAGCACCCTCTGTGTAGCTGAAGTGCTCAGGCAGCCAGTCATGAAAAATAAGACATTTCTCAGACAAAAGCAAGGTCTAAATGCAGAACAAGTCAGTTGGAATCCCTGCTGTTCAGTAGTAGATAAATAGAATCCAAACTCACCCTTTGTCGGAGCAAGCAAGGAGAAGAGCACCGAGAGCTGACGCTGAATGAAGGAGGAACGTGGGACGGCCGACTTTTATATCTTCCAAAGGGTTGTCCAAGGAATTATGCATCTCTTGGTAATGCTGACAGTTCATGAAGTAGTCACCTCCATATTTATCATCTGTGTCTAGTTTTTAGCATTTCCGATTCGATGCCGTCAGGAGCAACAATTAGGACTTTTCCCTTCACGTCTTACTGTGCAATGCGTTTCCCAATCTGCTTTCTAAGGGAGTTTTGAAGGCACTTGCGTATTTATGCATTAAAAATGAACCTAACCCAGAAGTTATTAAGTGATTTGTCATTGGGCAACCAGCGTTGCATCAACGTCCAATTCAGAAGTGTTGACTCTCAGTCTGCACACCACACTCACGTTCTGATTGAGACTTTTTTTTTTGACATGAGGAACTGTAATTAAGAGCCACAGCTCACATGGACTCTACTCAGAGAGGAGTCCTGTTGACTATCCCCAACGCAACTAACACCTCAGCACCGGAGGTGACGCTTGAAGGATGTCTCTGCTTCCAAATCTGTTCATTCCGTTTATGAGTCCACCAGCCATCGGCTCTTTTTTTTTTCCCCTTGCACCACCACATTATCCTGTTTACATCCCTCCTAGAAGGGGATTTGAAATCTTAAGCAGGAAAGATTAGTGCTGGGAAGCTGTCACCTGTTGGCACCCTGTTTTCTGATCCCAAATTGCATCAGGATTCAGTCTGAAGTAGTTTTGTAACTTCAACTCATTGCAATGTTTTACTAACTCCCAAGTGTCCCAAAACTTTCCTTTAGGACAACAAAATGGATAATTCCTCTTTTCCTGTGACTTTTACCCAGGCAAGTGCTGCAGGAACTACTTGGGAGCATCCCACGGGTCAGTCCTGATGCAACTAGAAAGACAGGGTCTTAAAAATTGCTTTCTGAGTTCAGAAAGGAGCAGCTATCCCTATTGAGATGGTCTTCATGTCTTTCAGGGTTTATTTTCGTGTCAAATTTGGAGTGAAAATAAAGAGCTACTCTGAAAACAGTCTTGTGAGGTCTTAATTCATTCCAAATTTGAAAATACATCTCATTAAAGGCTGTTTTCACAGTCTCCTTGGGGTTCCTTTTGTTTATTTTTCAAGGCTATGATGGGGGGGTGGGGGGAAGCTCTAAAAAATGGTCTTTTAGAGCTAATTCTTATTTAATAAAACCTCACCTGCAGCCTTCTGAAAAAGGGCTGTGAGCTGTAAGTAATGTAGAAATGGTTCATCTAGATGGACGAAGTGATGTTTTGGGGGGAAATTGGCCGTTCTCAGTCATGCAGGGTGCATTCTTCTCACCCTTTCCTACATACCCCAAGTTATTTATTTAAGCTGAAGCCAGCTGTCAAGCTCTTTGTGAAGCTGATGCAGAGAAACAGGCACTGGCAGAAGGAAGCGAGCGATCCTGTTCTAGAACAGATGTCTCAGCTTGACGGGCTGGCGACTGGGGAGATAAGGATAGTCTGAGGTTGTAAAAAGCAGAGGGAGATTTGGCTTTACTGTTTCAGTGTGTACAATTTTTCATTGGGAACAGTAATTTGAAGCTCACTGAAAGAAGGAGGCTTAGAGAAGACCTCTAAGTGCTTATTTGCATTTATTAGACACCTCAAGACGTTTGTAATCCTGAGTCAGAGTGACAAATGAAGTATGAGGTGCTGCTGAAGGAGGGAACTGAGAAAGACCAGTCCTAGGTGAAATGCAGTACAGATGAGCTCCCCATGTGCTGTCCATAAATATATTCATCTGCTGTAGAAACCCACCTGGAACGACTGGCTTTCATTCACTTTGCAGCTTTGGGATTGTGGATGTTTTGGTGCTAAAGTTTGAGGAGAAAAAAAACAGAAGTGTTGACCAAAGAGTCAAGAGAATTCTCAAGTAAAGATGTCAAAGAACAAACAAAAAACCCCAACAGACTTTTTCTGCTTTTGCAAATGAAGTTTTATTTTCTCAGCTACATAGTTTTGGGGGTTGACACACGATGTGGAAGCCACTGACAGCAGAAAGCATCCCCAGTCCTTTGTAAAAGAACAAAAGCTGAGTCCTGCATGACAAATAAATTAAAGCTGATCTGATTTATACTTTGAAGGAAATTCTAATCATGGGCGAAACACTAGAGCAATCATTCAAATAAAAAATGGGACAAGAGATGCAGGGATTTCAAGCTTTAGGCATTGAGGGGCATCTGATGGAGGACTGGGCTGGTGAATCCAGGTCTGGGGTCACATCCTGCTGTTAATACTTGGGGCATTTTGGTGGCAGCTTGCAGACATTCCTGGAGTACTGGGGACAGTATGGGGCAGGAGGGCAGTAGCGCTGCACGGGGGGACAGTAGCTCTGCACAGGGGGACAATAGGGCTGCACGGTGGGGTAGCAGGGTGTCACGTAGCTGTACTTCTGCACAGGCTGCCTCTGGATGGTGTAGTGGCAGGAGGGCTCTGAGTCATGGCAGGAGGGGTGGGATCTGTGGCAGGAGGTTTCGTGGCTGTGGCAGGTCCCACGGGAGCACATCTTGCTGGAGTGTTGTCAAAGCTGTATGAAAGAGAGAAACAATTCTGTTGGAACAGGAGCCTCAGTGTATGTGAGTACGATTGCATCTTTTAATTTACTCTGGAATTCCTCATTGTCTTTCTAATTTCTTGCTCTTGAAGCACTTGGTAATGTTTTGTATCCCACACTAAACCCACGACACTTTACGGATGCACTTTACCTTTCAGAAGAGAATTACTCATGACATCTGTTGCCCATGTGCAGTCCTGAATCCTCCAGTGCCTTCTACTCAAACTTTGAAGCCTCTTTTCCATAAAGTCCTCTAACTGTCCTCTCTATATTTTCCAGCCTTGCTGTTGTTTTGAATTTGGCTTGAGCCTCTGCTTGCTAAGCCTATATCCCAATCATCATTTGCAGCAGTAAAACAGCTTTTGTGAGTAACAAGAGCTTAGTCTCTGACATGACCAAGGTCTAGAGATGAGGAGTGAGGATCATACTCTATACTCTACCAAAGCTTGTATGAAAGCAGCTGGTTCCATAAAGAAACTCAAGAAGAATAAGGAAAAAAAAATGGACTTACCCCTTCAGCAACAGGAATAAAGTTGTAAAGAAGCAGAGAAGCGAATGAAGGAAACTGGGATTGGAGACCTTTTATAGTCTTCCTGGGGTTTATCTGGGACATGAGGCATCTTTTGGCAAGTGTAACCTAATTATATACCCCAGCCCATTTCTGTCCACTGTATTCAGCTTCCGATGTTCTCCCTTTGATGCTCTGTGCTTTTAGCATTGTAATTGTCCCATAGGTTATTAATAGCACTCTAATGCCTTTGCCTCCCTATGAAAGAGATTGGGAGGTATTTCACGCACAGTGACGCCAACACTGAAGAAACAAATGGATCTGGTTGTGGGCAACAAGGATTGAGAGGAAGAAACCCATTCCTCAGGATGTGCTGGGATGTCATGTGGACCAAGAGCTACACGTGATCACACCTCCATGTGAAACTAAAGCGACTCATGCGGATTGTGTTTAAGGCAGGAATAATCCAGCTGAGTTGCCCAATGGTATTGGATATTTTCATCAGAGATGCACCCAAGGATGTATTTCATTGGTAATTTCAACCTGTGTTCCTGCAACATTCTATCAAGGATTTATTGCATTCTTGTTGGGTGGTTTAACCCGAGGTGGGTGCCAGGAGCCCACTAAAGCTGCTCTATCACTCTTCTTCCTCAGCTGGACAAGGGACAGAAAATATAATGAAAGGCTCATGGGTTAAGATAAGGACAGGGGAGATAGCTCAGGGGTTATGGCTGGTTCGTCACAGATTGTCACTGGTGCTCCATCCTCTCAGGAGAGGACTTGTCACACTGTTCTCCTGCTCTAGTGTGGGGTCCAACTCACAGAACACAGTTCTCTGTAGATTTCTCCAGCATGAGTCCTTCCTATAGTCTACAGCTCTTCACAAGCTGCCCCACGTGAGTCCTTTCCACAAGTTCTTCAGGAACAAACTGCTCCATTGTGGGTCCCCCATGGGGGTCACAAGTCTTGCCAGGAGTGTGGTCCAGCTCAGGCTTCTCATGGGGCTACAGCATTCTTTGGGCACTCACTTAATCTGGTGTGGGGGTCCTCCCCAGCTACAGGTGAATCTCTGCTTCACCCAGCTCTCTCTGCTCCCGAGGTGCTACCACCATCACTGATGGGCTCAGCCTTGGCCAGTGGTGGGTCCATATTGGAGCCACTGGCATTGGCTCCATTGGACAATGGAAGCTTCCAGCAACTTCTCAGAGAAGCCACCCCTGTAGCCCCTTGCTACCAAAACCTGGCCATGCAAACCTAGTAAGTCTTTCTATAGATGCTGTTTTAGTCTAATTCTGCAGTTAGCCCAGATTAGAATGGTTTGAGGTGAACCCACCAGCCTAAATCCTGCTCACACTCCCAGAGGTGTAGTTATTTTCTGTTCCTATTTCCCTCTGCCCTTCTTTAATGTAATCCCAATTTCTTTCAAAACTTTTTAAAGTAAAACTTGTTTTATTTTACTTTTTGGATGTTTGTAGCTGTTGATGTTGTGAGAAGGTGCTTCATGTGCCTGCCTCCAGAGCAGGGTTTAAGATCCTTAGTTTCACAATGATGTTGAAGATGATACTTAGGCTATTTCACTACTCAGCCATGGCACCTTTGCAGCTCTTATGGAAATATGCATTAAACAGAGCTATAGCTGAAGAAAACAAAACTAAACCAACCAGTGCACTGTGGTAGAAGCAGATGCTTCTGAGCCTGGATTTTCCTATGAATCACAGATGAGCTCCAGCCTTCTTTTCCGTGTCTACATCCAGGTCATGCCCATTTAATCCAGTAATTACATTTTCTTGTCCCATAAAAGGCAAGAACGTGTCAACACTGAGATGACATTGTGGATTAGTTGTCAGGCACAACTGATTTGGGGTAATGCTCTGCTGACTCACTGGGATCCCTCACATCTGTGCTTCATTATCACCAGGTACAAAATGAACCCATAAATACTTTGCTGCAAAGTTTTATTGAGTCTGTGCTCGGGCAGCACCTCAAAGGGAAGGTGGTAAAAACAAAAAAAAAAAGGTGTGTCAGATGTCAACATTGTGAACCAAGGGCAACAAACAAAAATGGTTGTGGTCAAGGGAAAGAACAAAGCCCCCATTTTCCAGCAGTGCCTCATTCCTGAAGCCTCCAACTCTATAAAGTGCCCCTGTTTCAGGCTGTTCCCTTCAGTTTGTCTTCTCCCGTCTCTCCTCTGTTCTTGACTAAGGTATGTGATTTGACTGATGGTCTGGGACACTTCTGGGAAGTTATTTGGAGACAGTAGCTGTGTGTTTACTCACTAGACTTGGCTCTGCCTAAAACCAAACTCCTTGTTTATTGTAAATAGTGCGAGAGAGATGCTTTCTATGGAATATTTATTGTATTTCATTGATAAACTATATCTAATTATTGAAAATATAACACAAATTAGGTTTTTGCAGCAAATATCTGGCTTGCAGGGAAAATATTACAGTATCTATAATGTCATTCAGAAAGTATCTTAGACACAGGGTTGTAGTGAGGTGAATGTCAATCTCTTCTCCCAAGTAATGAGTGATAAGACAAGAAGAAATAGGCTCAAGTGGTGCCAGGGGAGGTTTAGATTGGAGCTAAGGAAGAACTTTTTCCATGAGAGCTTTGTCAGACTCTGTCCCAGGCTGCCCAGGGAAGTAGGGGAGTCCCCAGCCCTGGAGGTATTGATAAGACACATAGATGAGGTGTTGGTTAGTGGTGGGCTTGGCAGGGACAAAATGGGGAAGGAGGAGGCGGGGGGGGGGGGAAGAGTTCAGATTTGCTGTAGTTGTCCTCTGGTTGTGTCCCTGCTCATCTTGAAGTGCAGTAGATTAAAAGGAATTGCCTAAAAAGACATTTTCTTGCTTCCATCACTGAGCTCCCTTTCCTTTAGGTGTACTCCATCACTCATAATGGCATGTTCTTCTGGGAGGGAATCCTTCTTCAACTTGAATTCAACCTGGTATGACCCAGCAGGCTCCTGGCTGGACACTCGGCGCACACCCTTCCGCTATGCCTATGGCCCTGGCTGTGCCTGTGGCACAGGCTCCTGCCAAGGTGGCCACGACTACCGGCACTACAGTTACTGCTGCTCAACCCTCTCCCAGCCTGTGCTGTGTGAGGGAAGCAGCTCTTCTTGCAGTGCTAGGGAGCTGGTGAGCAGCTGTGAGGTGTGTGGGGCATGCCATAGCTATGAGGGATGCTCAGATGGGTGTGATGGGGGATGCTGCAATTAATGGGAGATGAGGGTGTGAGGGTTCCTTGCCTTAGCGTGGTCTGGGACTCTCACATTGCAGCATTGCCATATGCAGCCACAATAACACAGACAGAAGTGCTATGTAGGAGCCCAACGCTTGCTTAATGTTAAGAAATGTGCTCTGCATGCAGGGCCTCTTTGCCTCTCCCATTCCTGATAATTACCTTAGGTTTGCCATACTTTTTGTGATGTGTTTCCTGCTCAATTTTCTCTTGCTGACCTCGATGATGCTCTTATCCAGAAAATGTCCTCTGCAGAAGTTGCCTTCAGCAGCTTCCTCACATCGTTGCTGCTGTGACAGCAGGGGCATGATGGGGACAATTTCCTGCTGAATTTATGAAACCCTCTTCCCTGCTTCACTTCCCAGGCTTTTGTGCTGAGATAAAACACCAGCTCAGGAGAGATTTGCTGTCTCTGTTCCTCAGGCTCTTCTTAAATCTCTCCTTAAATGAATGACACAGCATGCAGCGCTTCAGCTTAGCCAAGGGCAAGAGCGTAGGTGAAAACTTGGCCTGCTTAGAACTAAAACAGGAGATTTTAATCTCCCCTTCCCCTAAACACATGTAAGGCAGACTCAAAGCCAGCCTGGAGCCTCCAGTCTGGTTTGGTTTCCATCTTCTATTTGGCACAGGATAGGTTTGGCAGATGGGTACTTGGGTGTCTGAGGGGGACTGGGGATGTCGGTGACACCACGCAACATCTTCACACACACAGTCAGAGCTTCACCTCTCTGACCCTGCTGTTCATTCCTTGCACCTGCAATCATGTACCTTGGGTATGGGAACGATGCTCCTTGTTATTTTAATGAACAGTAATAATAAAACAAGTGCTAATAATAAGTTTCTTGTTCCTTTCAAAGGGTCAGTGCAAACCCTTTGCTAATTAAATATCTAGCGCATTACACACAACGCTGCGCTCATCCCACAGAGGCACAAATTCCTGCAGCAATCTGCCTCTGTGCTGGTGGATGCTGGAGGAGAACCTGGGGACAAATTTAAAGCAACGGGAACCACGACTGCTGAGTTTTCTGGCCCTCTGTCCATTTGCCATTCCCTCTTTCTGCATCTCCAAAGGAAGCTCAGAACTCCTATGGTTTCTGTTTGAAACTGGGGTGCTTACAGAACTAGAGCTCATAGCAGAAGTCAGTGCTGCAGCGCATGGCCTGACTTAAATCAGTCTTATTTTGCATCAGCCAATATTTCATCTGGACAATGTGGACTCTTGCTGGGATTTTCAAAGAAAGTAGAGTTATCCTGCACAAAATATCTCTGTGACCCCATAATTCTCTGTTTAGAAGAGGTCAGAAGGAAGATTAAGTTTAGCTTAGCCCTTCTTCTGCTTGTACCCTCTTGTTTATGGTCATCAGTGGTTTTCAGACTTCTTAGATGAAGTCTGCTTTTGTGGTCACCTGCCATCTGTGTCTTACAAAAAGATGAAGCTTCTCCTTTAACTCCTTCAAAAGGTGCCTGTGAAGACCTGAGGCTCAGGGCCAATTGTTACAGAGCCAAGGCTGGGATTAATGAGATACTCATCTGCACCTTCAGCCCCAGACAGCTCCAAACTCAACATGTGGATTTTGTCTGGCAGAGGCACAAGGTGTGGGGACTGGAGAGCTGAGCTTTGGCACGGCAATGGGGAGGGAGGAAGCAGTGGAAAGCTGCTTTCGTTAATAAAGGTGGGCTTGGGGATGAAACTAAAGAGAAGGAAGAGGGTAACGGTGGAAAAAACACCAGGACACCAACATGTTTTGTGAGCTTTAGGTTTTAATATCACATCTTTGCTACTGGAGGCAGAAGCAGGATATTAATGGATCCAAATTCTCTCACAGGCAAAGGCAAACCAGGTTTCTGCTGTGCTAATGCCACGCTGCGTTACCAGGAGCGGGGAGAGGTAATACTGCAGGGAAGGGGCAGGACCTGCCCAAGCTCAGGGCTGCATCTTGCAGAGGAAAAGGGAGAGATGCAGCCCCTCTGTGTGCGCTGACCGTCTCAGCTCCTGGGCTCCTTCACTTCTGCTGTGGGGGCCACTGTGCCGGCTGCTTGATCTGCTGCTGCTGCTGCTGTTGATAAGGAGCAGGGGCTACCGGCACCTGCCCGGTGACCACAGGGCCCTGGGAAGGTGTCAGGACCACCACTGGGGTCACATCCTGAGCACTGGCATTGACTTCGTGGCAGACGACCTCCTCGGAGCCGTGGCAGGACCTCTCGCTGTCGTGGCAGGAGGAGCCTCCGCTGTGGCAGCCTCTGTCTGCACGGGAGCACATTGTCTTTTCTGCTTGGTGAGCTGAACCCTGAGAAGGAGAGACCTTTGAGGTGAGACTCGTGAGGAGCAGTGTGCTTTCCCCACTCTGCTTTGGGTTCAGATTTCTTTGATATGTCTGAGGCTGCCAGGGCTTGTCAGGATTTGCCTGCCTGCCCACCTGCTTTCCCTGACTTGGGGCTTTGTTCCTGCAGTGCTGGATCACAGCCCCCACTATTTGAACACCCTCATGAGCCCCCCACAGGCAGCCCTGAGCTTCTTTTCTGCTGGGCTTCATGAACACTCTAGTAAGACACCCTGGGATGGACTCAGGGCTGTGTTAATGGAGAAGCAGATGTGCTGTGGGCTGCTAGTTTATGCTGCACTGGCAAGAAGCATTTTGGCAAGGATCTGAAAAACTTGTAGCCTAGAAGAGCTGGTGAATTTAAAGCTGGTGGTATTAGAGCCTCAGCAAAATACACTTTCAAAGCCAAGTGCTCAAAATGAAGACACTCCAGTGGCTTTCTCCCTTCTCGTGTCCTCTGCTCCCTCTGTGCCCTGCAGACTCTTGGCTGACCAATGCCCAGTTGTCTCTCTTCTGAGGAGAGCTGAGCCTTCAGGGAGGCAAAAATCAACCAAGATGTGACCAGCTAAGCTGAAGGCTGTTCATGCTGCTCCTTCCACTTGCAGTTTAAATCTGCCTTCTCCATTCTCTCCTAAGTTTCTTGAAGGACAACTTAATTCTTTCAGCTCCTGAAGATCTACATTTTCCAAAGGAGCTCAGTAAAGGAGTCAGGATCACAAATGCAATCACAATTCCCAGGTTAAACAACAAGTTTCTCATGAAAGATCATCCTGCTGTCTCCTATTCGTTCCCAAATCCCATTCTTTACTTCTTTATTTCCAGTTGGTCCTTCAGAAACTAAGAATCCCGAGCACTGGAGTAATCCAAATATATCTACATGTGATAAGAACAACACATTTTGCTTCTGAGCATAGGCAGCCTTGGGAACAGTTTTGAAAGCACAAAACTGTCCCAGACACTGAGGCAAGAAGTTGGCTCTCAGTAATCCCAGTAGACAGACCCATTGTTGTAAAAGCAGGGCTCAGTTCAGCAAAACTTCCCTAGGAATGAAATGTTAGTGGTGCAGTAGCAACTTACCTTGGCTGGGAAGGTTCTGAGGAAGGAGTGGAGCTGAGTGAATGAGCTGCTCTCCTACCTGAGAACTTTTATACGGTTCCCAACACTCTTCCTGAAAATGCAATAAACCCCTGGGGTAAAATGACCAAGGTATTTGCAAAACAGCCACACCTCTAATTACCCATCACCTTCAAAAGCTTATTCAACCCCGGTTTCTTTGATTGACTTGTCATCCAGTAGATTGTCTTCCTTGTGTTACACAGCTTTAATTGCCACCCTGCCCCACGCAGGTTGTAATGCACGGAGAGTGAAAACCGTGCCTCACCATCCTGCCAGGATGAGTTTTATATTGCAAAATGGATGGCAAAGGTGGTGTTTCCTTGGTGTTTCTGTCCTCCTGAAACCTCTCACCCAAAGCCTTGTAGGGAGGAGAGAGGTCATGATGGCCAGTCATCTCCAACTGGCAAGGGCTGAGGTCTTGTGCAGTGGACAAGAGCCACCACTTTCAGGTCCTTGCCATAAGTCTTCTCAGAGCATCTTTAAAGTTGTCTTCCCTTTGCAACACATCTGCAGGTGCCCAAAGCTTAGCAGCTGAGGGTCCCTTCTCAAACTCCTCTCTCTGTGTCTTTTCCCAGAGCAATAACACCAGGATAATGAAGCCTGTGGTCACTGTGGCAGGATCCAGGACCACGACTGAACCGTGAGCCATCGGAACCAGGCAGCAGTAAAAGTCACTTCTGGAAGTTTTGGCTCGTACATGTGAATCCCACCAAAATGTAGAGTGGTTCCTCTATCCGTATCCACCTACTTCATGCAGGGTTTTATGGCCATTTCACAGCTATTGACATAGTTACTACTCATGTTCATTGCTGACATTTTTTCCTGGCCAGTACCAAACAAACTCAATCAGAACTGTGCTTTGCAAGAATCTGCTTTTACTAGTATTTCCTTTATCTTTCATTTTGCCTCCTTCTGCAGCAACCATTGCCTGTGACGGGAATCGTGTGTCTACAGAAGCCACTGGGGCAAAGCTTGCCTTCAATGAGTAAGCTGTGAGTAAAGCCTTAGCTCAGAGTACCACAGAGTTCACCGTGCAGCTCGAGCTCACCCAGCTCTTCCCTGGGGCAGGATGGGTGCAAAGCAGTGGACTGCTGCACAGCCTCAGACACTCCTGGCTCTGGTGCAATCAGCAGTGCAACCAGGGCTTTGCAACAGCCTCAGTTTCTCCTTTTGCCTCCCATTCACAGCTAGACTGTGTGATTTCAGCAGGACTGTTATTCATTTTGCATATTAACTCCCCCTGTGAACATGGGAGTCACAAGGTTTTGTTGGGCAGAGATTGACTGAGCATCTGAAGCAGGGGGGTGGCTCCCACTTGCTATCTCTAAAGTTCTCTAGTTTCTATCCAGAGGCGCCAGTTTGTGACTTTCATCCAGAAGCCAGGTTGGTGTTTACTGTTCAGCCTGCCTGTTTACAAACAGCCCAAGCTGAGGGGCCACAGCTTTTGCAAGCACCAACATGCTTGTGGACAGGAGTCCTGCACTATCACAATTCGTCAGCAATGAGGGATGAGTCTTTGCTCCCCTGTTGCACAACGAGTGGGGAGGAAATCTGCATATGGACGTGTGCATGTGCATGCCTGCATGTAAAGTCCATCCTCTGCCTGCTCTCAGCTGTATGCTGGAGGTAAGCTGCAGCCCCTAAAGTGAACAAAGACACTGGGATGCAGCCCCAACCCTTCATGCTCAAGCTCTGGATGCAAGAGCATCCTCCTCCTTACCCTGGCTCCTACTCTATCATCTAACCCCATTAACATCTAAGCTTTGTGGTACAACCCTTAAAGCACCACCCAGGTGGGACAATAATTAAGCCAAATCCTTTTAAAGTGTTTTCAATTTGTTTATTTATGGGAGGGGAGGGGGGAATGAAATGTTGAGGTGGGTTTTGGTCAGTTAGATGAATAGACAAGAAGTTTTTGAATACTCCAGAGTTTCATCAGCTTTCTGGAAGTCTCCTGGAAGCTACTTGAGCTTACCTTTGGTGCTATCAGGTGACAGGGGGAACACAACAGAAATCAACCACGAAGTGGCAGATTTTAGAAACATAAGTAGATGCAAATAAATGCAAATGCTGTCTAACTTTAGAACATAATTGAATATGGCTGGTGACAAAAAAAAACTTATGTCATGTTCCCTCCTGCACCACAGTCTTACAACATTTTACAGCCTGAAAGATACATGTTGTGGCAGCAAACATGAGGGAAGAGCTCAGAGGATTTGGGGGTTTTGGAAGCTGTGCTGTTTTAAAACCATCAGGGCGAAGTTTTCTGGATCGTTATTGAGCTGAAAGGGTTGGAATGCCCACAGGTAGGTGGAAGCAGCAGGGGTTAAAAATACTGGATGATGTAATTTTGTGCTCTTCTGTCTCTCTTTAAATGGACACAGATCTATGGTTGGGGTTTTTTTCCCCTTCATTACCAATATTAATGTAAAGACTCAAAAAAAATCCCAGAGATCAATCCTGAAACTTTGAAAGTTTGGCAAATACCCCATAAAAAAACAGCCCTGGATGTCCAAACCTCCCCTGTGCTATCCCATCAGCATAGCACAGAGGAACTATCTTAACCCTCTGCCTAATTTAGGGCCTGAGCCTATCAAAAAATGCCATAAAGCAGGTCACTGCAAGGAGCCAAACGAGCTCGTTGGAGTTGCCTCATGCCACTGGTGTAAGCAGTGTTCCAGCTTACGTGTTCCAGCTTACAACATCACCTGCAATCTCTCTGAGACAGGAGCCTGGCGTGTAATTGCTTCCAGGTAAACAATCCTGCACTCCCAAGGTCAAGCTGTAAATAATAATCAGGCTGAAATCCCCTGGGAGTTTTGCATATCTCACATAACGTAGCTCACAGAGTTTGGCCTGAGCCCCCATGCAGAGGGGCTTGGCAAGGCACAGCGTTTATCCCTTTGATGGGAACAGCATGGGGGAAGCTTTGACTTCAGCAAGAGTGAAATTAGGAACCTTCTCTTGCTGTTGAAGTGTTTTAATTCTATGAAATGAAGCATTACATTTGAGTATGGTTGTAAAATACGTGCCAAAAACTTTGACAGATACACATTGTGTTGGGAAATAGGTTCCTTGAGTATCTGTGTTTTTGAAGGAAGGAACCAGAAATCAAAGAAATGATTCAGATGCTGGAATTTTCCACAGACTGTGATAGTTTATTTTCCAACCCATGAGCAAAAGGAGATGGAGACAAGAATCCAGAAGCACAGATCACTTTTCCCAGCACTACTTGCAGCAATGTCACTAGCAAAACTCGATGTAAAGCATTCAAAGCTCCCTGACCATAATGACACAGTTGGGAAAAGCCTCACTGTTGGGAAAAGCCTCATCCAGGGCACCTCTCCTTGAGCAGGGATGGCTACTGGGCCATTCACTTCTTCTGGATGGGAGGCCAGTGGCTCGTCTGCTTGCTCTGATTGGGCTCAATGTTGGGAATGACCACGGGGCATTTCTGCTGTATGATCTGAGAGGACCCACTGCCTCCAGAGCTGAACTCTGGGGCTGAGTATCCCCCCATGTCATAGCCTGATCCTCCACCATAATACCCTGGTCCATAACTGTCCCCACCTATTGTTAAGGGATTTTCTCTCGGTGATGCATCATATCCGTAGTCTCCTCCCACACTGATGCCCAACCTCCTGCTGTGGTAGCCGGATCCTCCACCACCCCCTGAGCTGCCAATGATGCCTGAGTCCTCACTGCTGCGTCCCATCCCCTCGCCAGTGCCATAAACAGGGACTGTACCCACTGAAACACTCCAGCCAGATGTTCCCCTGCTGTCACTACTGTCTATCGTGACAGACCCATCAACATCACATCTGTATCGCCCTGCAAGGCTGTAGGGGGACGGTGTTGGCGTGGGCTGGGAGAAGGAAGCTCCTCGGCTGTAGATGACTGAGCCTTCTCCACCACAGTAGAAGGAGCCATGTCCTTGGAAGTTTGAGGGGTGCCTGCTGCCACCACCACCAAACCGTCCGTGGTGAGAGGAGATGTCGTTGCCGTAGCCTCTGTGCTGACGGTTACATCTCCCTCGGAGGTACTGATAAATCTGAAAAAGAACAAAAAATAATCAACCACCCTGGACCATTTTGTTTCATTTTTGGCTCCGTGTCAGGTGGGGAGGTTTCAGGTAGTGTGGTCAGAAATGCTCTGCCAGGCTTCAAAACCAGGTCCTGCCTCACTGCTCTTCAAGTGCAAGAGTGTTTTGGCTCTTGCTGGGATAACTTTTCCCTTTCTTATCTCCAAGATTTATTTCCAGAGGATCAAAACCTGAAATAGATCCTTATGAACTGCCATAGTTTTCCCCCAGTCATTTGTTTTCATGGCTGTAACCACAGAGCTGTAAAACCAGCAAGGATTCTCCTTGCCTCTGCTTGTAAACTGTTGTGAGAGTGGCAGATCAAAATTCCCCCGCGAGGAGACGTTGCTGCCTGGGTTATTGCCACCGTCACGTTGCATCCTCAGAGCTCTTTTTGCATCAGGCAATCAACACAGCCACAGACCTGTGTAACCCTTCTGAGGCACAGCAGAGGCTTGTTATGAAATAATATCAAAAGTGTGCCGTTGCAAACGCGTTCAAAGCTGCAAAGTCTGTGCAATCACCTCCTGCCGGCCCCGCTACAGACTCCTCTGGGTTTTGGCTGTGCCCTATGGCTCCCAGTCCAGTGACCTGACTTCACTTTGCTTCCTAATGATCTGAAGCCTTAGCAAGGAGCCCTACAGATCCCAAGAGTTTTGTTATTAGGTGCTCAGGCAGCGTTGGGTAACTGCTGGCAAGCACGTGTCCAGGTCTCAAACAAAACCATCTCCCATGAGCATGAAATGATAAAGCCTGAGAAAAGAGCAGACTTACCCTCCTCAGCCATCGGAAACACATTGAGGAGCTAAAAAGTCAACTGAACGAGGAGCTTAAGCAGTCAGGAACTTTTATATTGCCTTCTCTTATATGGGAAGTGAGACATCCTAAGGAATGGCAAGGATTTAATTACCAATCAAACTCTGATTTCAGTGTTTGCTTTGACTCATGACATCTGATCAATATCTTTCCTTCGTGCCGCTCGTTGTGCTGCATGTGGCAGTAATTGCCACTTCTGCTTAATGATCCTATTCCTGTGCTCCTGCCCTGATCTACAAAGGATCACTTCAGCTCCCAGGGAGCTGGGACTGCTGGAGGGGACTGGGGAAGGTGGGTGGGAGTGTGAGTGTAGGGAAATGCTGAGTGAGGGGATTACAGAGTGGAAGGCAGAGAGTGATGGTGACCAGGTCCTGCTCAGGGAAGGGAGGCTGTAGTTCGGTGGTGTAGCAGCCCTTATGGCATCACTGTAGGGCTGGGTGTGAGCAACTGGTACCCAGGAAAGAGGAAGGTAAATGCTCATAAAGCATCTGGTAGCCACACAGCACGTTGAGTCCACCAGCATCTCACTAATGGCTCTAGGGTGAGTTTTTTTGAGGAAAACATTTGTATCTGAACCAGAAGATTGTCAACAAGTGGGCTAGAGATGCTCTGAAAAAACTTAAGGGCCCTGGAGAGAATTGCAGAGGTGTAAAGATCCTAAAACTTGATCCCACTGTGGCTGGATCACTCCTATAATGAAGGATAATGCCTCCAAATGCCCTAAGCATCTTCATATGCTGTGTGCTTTCTCTGACTTAGAAAGAACATCAAGCACCAGGGACTCCAGGAGCTTGTTCTGGAGGGCTGCAGGGGATGTGTGCTGTGGCCATACTGGCAGTGCTGCCCAGCACGACGTCCATGCTCCGGCTCAGCCTGCAGCACAGCTCATGCAGGCTGGACTAGGTCTGTTTAGCTCTGCCTTGGGCACGGTGAGTACCAGCTTTGGAAGAAAGGCCACGTCTGGGTCACTTCTACCAGGCAGAAAGCAATGCACAGCGTGGTGCTGCCCTCAGCATTTCAAAACAGGTGTCAAACACTGGGGCAAGGAGGGATTGAATGCCCAGAGGCAGGATTTGGAGTGTGTTGAGCTGCCTGAGGGACTTGGTGGTTTTATTTCCTTCTACATGGCCTAGGGCTGATTTGTCTGACTCAGCATACTAGGCTTACCCTCTGGGTAAAGATGATCTGAGGTTTGAAAAGCTGGGAGGGAAGGGGAGGGGGAGGTCAGCGGAGACAGGGACATTGGCATGGTGTTGGCAACCCTGGGCAGCAACAGCTGCTAGTGAGGGTCAACCCCAATCCCTTCTCCTCAGGATGAAGCTCAATGGGCTTGGTCATATTTGCCATCAGCATTTCATTGCATAGACTTGGTCATTGGGTGCTTGTACCTCAGAGGACTTAGAGCCATGAGCTGGGAGGGCTGCACCATGCACAGGTGCCAGAGGGGTGTGGAGTGCTGTGATTGCTTCATATTTTAAGCTGTTGCTCTATCACTGACCAAGCCCAGGGAGAAAATGAAGGTGAAAACTCTCCAGGGCTATAATCTGGGTGGTTCTAGAGCTGCATCTACAGCAATGCACTGTTGAACCCATCATCTTCTTTACAGAGAGGAATGACTTGTCTCATCTTACAGACTTCTATCTCCCATGTCAACGAGATGCTGATTGAGAACACAAGAAACAAACTCCCAAACAAGGCAGGTTTGAGGTATTGTTACATTTATTGGATTAAAAAAAAAAAAGTACTCTTTGGAAAAGCAGCAGAGCCTTCTCAGAGGCATCTCAGCACCTGCAGCAAGGCATGAGGCTGTTAATCCTGGAGTCCTCAGCACAGGGATGCAACATCAAGGGAAGAGAAGAGGACATGGTGAGGAGAAACCAGGCAAACAGAGCCAGGTCTGGAGGGAAAAAGTGACATGGAAAGAGGCAAGGCTGTTCTTGATGAGTGCCAAGGACACCCATGGCTGTTACTTATGGCTGCAGGGAGGCCAAGCAGATCTCTGCTTGGCCTGATGGGACACGATGGTGGGGATGACAACGGGATGCTTCTGCTGAGTGGACTGGTAGGACCCTCCACCACCTCCTCCAGAGCTGATGATGACTGCATGGCCTGAGGAACCGCCACTGGATCCTCCACTGCAGTATCCAGAGGAACCTCCACTCCCACCACTTCCAATGATGATCTGTCCTCCTGAAGAGCCACCACTGGATCCTCCACTGCAGCATCCAGATGAGCCACCACCTCCACCACCTGAGCTAATGATGATCTTCTGGCTTGATCCCCCACTGCCACCGCTGTATCCTCCTCCCATGCCATAGCTGGATCCTCCACTGCAGCATCCATATGATCCACCACTACTGCCACCTCCAATGATACCTTTTGATCCTGAAGAGCCACCACTGTAACCTCCTCCCATGCCATAGCCTGAGGAACCTCCACAGCAGTATCCAGATGATTCTCCACTACTCCCACCTCCAATGATGCTCTTTGATCCACCACTGTCTCCTCCTCCCATGCCATAGCCTGAGGACCCTCCACTACAGCTTCCATAGGAGCCACCACTACCTCCACCAACAACGATAGTCTTCCCACCTGAAGACCCACCACCATATCCTCCACTGCAGCATCCAGAGGATCCTCCACTACCTCCACCAACTTCGATAGTCTTCCCACTTGAAGACCCACCACCGTATCCTGCACTGCAGCATCCAGAGGATCCTCCACTACCTCCACCAACTTCGATAGTCTTCCCACTTGAAGACCCACCACCGTATCCTGCACTGCAGCATCCAGAGGATCCTCCACTACCTCCACCAACTTCGATAGTCTTCCCACTTGAAGACCCACCACCGTATCCTGCACTGCAGCATCCAGAGGATCCTCGACTCCCTCCACCTACAATGCTCCTCTTTGCTCCTGAAGCCCCACCACTGTATCCTCCTACCAGGACATAGCCTGAAGAGGCTCCACTGCAGCATCCATATGATCCTCCACTACCTCCACCACCTCCAATGATGCTCTTTGATCCTGAACCCCCACCACTGTATCCTCCTCCCATGCCATAGCCTGAAGAGCCTCCACTGCAGCATCCAGAGGATCCTCCACTACCTCCACCTACAATGATAGTCTTCCCACCTGAATACCCACCACCGTATCCTCCACTGCAGCATCCAGATGATCCTCCACCGATTCCACCTCCAATGATGCTCTTTGATCCTGAAGACCCACCAATGTATCCTCCTCCCATACCATAGCCTGAGGAGCCCCCACTGCAGCAGGATCCACCACCTCCACCTCCACTACTCACAATGATCTTGCTGGAGCCCCCACTACTGGAGCCCCCACAGCACGAGGAGCCCTGTGTCTGGTAGCTGTAGGAGCTACCTCCATGGCAGGAAGAGCCTCCGCTGTGGTATCCACTGGACTGAGAGGACATTCCATGGCAGCCTCCATATTTCTGTTTGGACCACATCTTTGAGCACTGACCCTGCAAGAAACAGTGCTGTTAGTAAAGAGCCCTTTGGAGATGCTGTGGAACCTTCACACAACAAACCAAAAGTGGAGCAGTACCCAAGACTTTCTCTGTCTGCCCCATTTTCTACAGTCCTACAGCATTGGCAGCTCCATACATTCCCTCACCCTTGTTAGCTGGTGGGAAAGACCTGCAATGCAAAGCACCCACGGACTGCTCTGCAATCACAGCAGTTACAGAAACACTATGGAGGACTCAAAGTACTTCCAGAGGTTTGTGCACATGCTCTGAACACGCCCAGAGCAAAGAGTCTAAAAGATTTAGTCCCACCGTAGATCCTTCTGAATATATTGACTGCAACAACTCACAGCAGCTGAAACATCAGCTATGACTCCCTTCTGTCAGGAAGGCAATCAAACTGGGTTTTAGTGAGCTCAGTCCAATATCAAGCTGGCACAATTCTGTTCTCCAAAGCCTTCTCAAAGACCAGCTGGTGGAGCAACATCTCTACACAGGGGTTCAAAAAGTTTCCATACGGATGGACTCACCCTCAGTGCAACTGGAAACGTGTGAGGCTCAGCGGTGGGTGAATGAGGAGCATTGGGCCAGGTGAGCTTTTATTGTCTGCCCTGTGCTCTTAAGGGAAATGAGGCAGCCTGAGGAATGCTGATAGATTTATTTACTGGGCTTTAGTTGCCTCCTTCTTTGACTCACTTGCAGCAGAGACGTGATACAAAGGAGTTGTATCAATTACATTGGGCATCGCCGTTGCTAATTCTACTTAATGATCTGTTTCCTGGAGCCTTGCTCTGAAACTTTGGGGGCAACAAACTTCTGGGGGTCTGTCTTGGGGGATCCCCAAGATATTTCTGATAGGTGCTCAGCAGAGAGTGGAGACTGAGCAGATGCTGAGGGATGGAGGGTTGAGAGTTAGGGCCAGAGAGTGATGGAAGGACAAAGGATAAAGGATGTGCTGGAGCAGAGTCCCAGGGAATTTTGTGGAAAGAGGATTTCCTCAAGGCCTGTTGAGCTGGGTAGGGAGCAGGAGTACATCCAGCCCACTGGGAAAGGCAACCACGTACTCAGCAGGCCAGAGGTACCACATCTGATGGGGCAGTGCTCCACTTTGGAGCACCTCAGCCCAGATCCATTTCGGAGGGCCCTATGAGGATGGAAGAGATGTGAGGGCCATTTCCCCTCACCTTTTTGGGACCCCAAAGTGGACACTGGTGTTGGGCTGAGCAGAGAGGTCTGTGATCTCCTCCAGCTTCCCAGAGGTCCTGATCACCAGGCTGGAGTGGGGAAAGTCTTGAAATCTTCCAGTTTGCCAAAGTGTATTTATTCGAAGGCCACCAAGACCCTCCTACCCTTGAACTCTGAGACATTAAACATTTCCCCTGTCTCAGCCAGGCTTGTTTTCTGAGGGTCCTGCTTCACTGGCCATGCCACTCACTGCTGAAGCTGGGGAGGCATCTGGGTGTTTGTCCTTGCTGGAGAATGACAGTTTGTCAGCTCAGCGCCAGCTGCTGTGTTTTGCAGCAGCTTCATCCTGTCTCTGCGTCACACGTGCTTGCAGGCTGACAACAGCATCCACCCTCACAGGAGACTGAGCAGAGGAAAGAATAATTGGGGGGTGATAGTTGAGAGGATGCTTGCATGACAGCAACAGCACATTGCCCAGCCCTGTCATGATAGATATCATTTGGAGCACGCACTCAACTCCATGGGGACAGGAGCATCAGCAGCGGGAATGTGGGTGCAAGGGGGCTTCCTTCATTTTGCCTTGGGCACTCTTCAATGGCTTGAGATCCACTCTCATCACCAAGGGAAAGTCTAAGGTCTCACTGCAATTCTGGCTCTTGTCTGTGAAATATGGGTGGTGTGCTCCTGAGCGTTGCAACACCTTGATCCCTTCTGTGCATCTCACCTGTAGGGACTTGCACAAAGGGGCACAAAGGATTTGTGGCTCATCAGGACACAGGGTGTGAGGAAAGGCTGTGGAGGCTTTTGGCAGGGGCGGTGGGAGATGCTGCTACAAGCTCTGGTGTACAGAGACCCCAAGAACCCCTCTAAGTGACTGGAAACACTGAATCTGTGGCACACACACACTCACACACACTTGTGGTACTTGTCATACATGGAGGAAGAACGTGGCTGGAACCACAGCTGCTGGAGGGGTTGGCATTGCCACAACCCACCCCCTAAGGTTACAAAGCAGCTTGAAGACCTGTGTTGGGTGAAGATAAGGGTGGATGAAGAAGGCTTCACACAGAATCACTTTGGTTTGAGAAGCCCTTTAAGCTCATTGAGTCCAACTCCTGCCCTCACCCTGCCAAGCCCATCACTAACCCACAGCCCTCAGCACCTCAGCTTCACGGCTTTGAGATCCCTCCAGGGCTGGGCACTGCCCCAGCTCCCTGGGCAGCCTGGCACAGGGGCTGACACTCCTCTCGGGGAAACAGTTCTGCCTCAGCTCCAATCTAAATACTCATGGTGGAGGCTGCCTCAAATTTGGGTCATGCTGCCCATTTTCTGATGCTCTGCCTGGGCCCTTTTCTGCAAAAGGCAGAGGCTGGTTGGTCATGATCCCTCAAATGTTTTCATAGTTGATGATGCCTTTTACTCCTAATTTGGTTTTGTGACTGCCACTTGTGTGAGATGGACAAAAAGACTTCTTCAGTTGAAGTTTATTGAATGCAAGACCGTTGTTACTCCTCTCCTGAAGAGCACAAATGCTACTGAATGCTTCTCACCATAATTAATGATTTTCTTGTCGTAAATCTAGAGAAATGGAGTACATAAAAACCCATCTGTGTTTCCTACAGGAGCTGCCCTCTACACTGGAAAGACCCGCAGTGCAACTCAGAACTTGTGGTCTATTTTCTTCTCTAGGAATGGGGGATCTGAGGTGGAGCTGTTTCCCAGATGAATGTTGGAGCCACGGTGGACAAAAAGGGACAATGATCATCTGCTTAAGCAATAAGGTTTCTCTCAAGCAAGATCTGTTAATAACCAGCTGCTGCAGCACTGCAGGCTGAAGGTGTTTCACAGCTGAAGGTGTTTGATGTAATGTTCACTCATTGAAAGGAAAGGAGGGACTGACAAAAGAGTTCTGAACACAGTAACTTTTATTTCCCTTCACCTGGATGGGTGAGAAGGGAGTTCACAGCACTGGGATGAAGCATAAAGGGGAGGAAAGGAAAGATGGCATGCTGGGAGGAGACAGGCAAACTTGCAGGAAAGAGGCAGGACTGTTATTGTTGAGTGCCAGGACTGCCCATGGCTGTTACTTCTGGCCGCTGGGAGGCCAGGCAGATCTCTGCTTGGCCTGATGGGACACGATGGTGGGGATGACAATGGGATGCTTCTGCTGAGAGGACTGGTAGGACCCTCCACCACCTCCTCCAGAGCTGATGATGATTGCATGGCCTGAGGAACCGCCACTGGATCCTCCACTGCAGCATCCAGAGGAACCTCCACTCCCACCACCTCCAATGATGATCTGTCCTCCTGAAGAGCCTCCACTGGATCCCCCACTGCAGCATCCAGATGAGCCACCACCTCCACCACCTGAGCTAATGATGATCTTCTGGCTTGATCCCCCACTGCCACCACTGTATCCTCCTCCCATGCCATAGCTGGATCCTCCACTGCAGCATCCGGAAGATCCTCCACTACTCCCACCTCCAATGATGATCTTTGATCCTGAAGACCCACCACTGGATCCTCCACTGCAGCAACCAGATGATCCTCCACTACTTCCACCTCCAATGATGCTCTTTGATCCTGAATAGCCACCACTGGACCCTCCACCACAGCATCCAGATGATCCTCCACTACTTCCACCTCCAATGATGCGCTTTGATCCTGAAGACCCACCACTGTATCCTCCTCCCATGCCATAGCTGGAGCCTCCACTACAGCATCCAGAGGAGCCCCCACTCCCACCACCTACAACGATGATCTTCCCACCTGAAGACCCACCACTAGCGCCACCACTGCAGCAGCCAGATGATCCTCCACTCCCCCCACCTCCAATGATGCGCTTTGATCCTGAAGATCCAGCACTGTGTCCTCCTCCCATGCCATAGCTAGAGCCTCCACTACAGCATCCAGATGGTCCGCCACCTCCACCACCCCCAATGATGCTCTTTGAGCCTGAAGACCCACCACTAGCGCCACCACTGCAGCAGCCAGATGATCCTCCACTCCCCCCACCTCCAATGATGCGCTTTGATCCTGAAGATCCAGCACTGTGTCCTCCTCCCATGCCATAGCTAGAGCCTCCACTACAGCATCCAGATGGTCCGCCACCTCCACCACCCCCAATGATGCTCTTTGAGCCTGAAGACCCACCACTGTATCCTCCTCCCATACCGTAGCCTGAGGAACCCCCACTACCTCCACCTACAATGATGATCTTCCCTCCCGAAGAACCACCACCAGATCCCCCACCGCAGCAGCTGGATGATCCTCCACTACCTCCACCTCCAATGATGCTCTTTGATCCTGAAGACCCACTGCTATATCCACCTCCCATGCCATAGCCTGAGGAGCCCCCACTGCAGCAGGATCCACCTCCTCCACCTCCAGAGCTCACAATTATCTTGCTGGAGCCTCCACCACCAGAGCTGCCTGAGCCTGAGCCCCCGCAGCAGGAGGAGCCCTGTGTCTGGTAGCTGTAGGAGCTACCTCCATGGCAGGAAGAGCCTCCGCTGTGGTATCCACTGGACTGAGAGGACATTCCATGGCAGCCTCCGGAGCTCTGTCTGGAGCACATCTTTGAGCAGTGACCCTGCAAGAAACAAGAAGCTTTTCACTCCAGAGCTCTTACTGTCATCAAGAGAGTTTCCCCAGCCAGAGGGATCCTTGTACAGCCCAATGACATTGGCCAACAATCTCCAGAATCCATGAACATCCTTCTTCTAAGAACTTTCCTCTCCACAGCTTCCAGCCTTTTGCTGACAGATCACCAGTCTGAAGCTCATCAACACATCGTTTAACATCTTTTACCCCCTGAGCTATTCCACCTCCTTCGCTCTGTTGATGAAAAGCTTTTCAAACCATCTCGCTTCTACTGATTATTCCCCAGGAGATTTAAATCCACCCAATCTCTTGCCTTTCAGGCCACTACCCGTCAGACACACTTTACTAAAGCATTCACATTTTGCAAGTGTGAAAGGTAAGAGAAGAATCGCTGCCTGGGGCAGGAATGGACTTACCCTCCTTGGCTCTGGCGACTTGTTCTACAGAGGAAAGCTGAGCGACTGAAGCACTGCGAGATCCAGCGACTCTTATACAGCTTCATGTGGGAAGTGAGGCATCCAGAGGAATGGTGATAGGTTTATTTACCAAACAAACTGTCCTCTTTCAGCCCACTTGGTCCTGACTCATCGAATCAGATCGGTGCCTCTCCAGTGCATCATTTCCTAGGAGACCTGCAGTTTGGCCCCAGGTGTGACACGTGAGCTCGGCTCTCGCAGTTGGCTTTCAAGGTAGGGCTGTGAGACTCCAGAGAGCATCCACCACCTGAGGTGGGAGATGCTGCTGGAGTGGTGGCTGACAGCAGAAAGGGTCATAGAGATTCATATCTAGTGTGTGTTACAGACTATGGAGATACGCAGTGGAACGGAGAGGGCTGCACTGGGTGGGATGGTGTTGCTGGGGCAGCAAAGGGTTCTCACGTGCCTGGATTGTCCCACTGCAACACTGAAGTGTTGATTGTGATTTCTATCATGAGTACACCATTGTGGACAGTTCAGAGGTGGAGACACCATCCCTGGAGAGACTTAAAAGACATAGATGAGGTGCAAAAGGACATGAGTTAGTGGTGGGCTTGGCAGTGTGAGGTGAGTGGTGGGACTCAATGATCTCAAACGTCTTTTCCAACCAAAATGACTTTATGATCCTATGAGGGTATGCAGAGGCTTTACACTCTCTTTTGGAGGAGGATGATGCCTACTTTAGAAAGGAATTGAAGTGCTTCAGATACCAGATCCAGCATCCACCCCGTGTACCAGCATCCTGGTAGTTTTTAACCAAAATGATCAATTCTCTCCAGTTCAGGAGATGGCTCTGGAATTTCTGAAGGAGCCACAAGTTCTGAGGATGTGCTGTTGTCACCCTTAGAGCTTCTGAAAGCTTGCTTCCTAGCTTTCTTGGTCTTGGGCCATTTCTGAGTGCAGGGACATTCTAACAGCAACTCTCTCAGCTCTTTCAAGTGGAACTCCAAACTTTGTTAGCACTGTGCAGGCAACACCAGTTTGTGCAGCTTCCAGATGCTGGTATTTCAGCATCCTCTCTCTTTCCACAACAAAATCCCAGGCAACTCAGCAGTTCCAGTGACAGCACTGGCTGGATGAGCTCATCTAGTTGTGTTTTGGGACTGCTTGCATCCCTGGGGTCCTTGGGAGGAGAGGATAGAGAGTAGAGGGACACACAAACATGAAGCCCTTTCATCTGCTGTAGATGTGGGTCACTCCTGTCTCTTCTGGGACACTTCCAGGCATCTGTCACCTGCCTCACATAGAACAGTTCAGGCAGAGAAGGTTTGTTTTCCTTTCCCTGCTAATTGCCAGAATATACCACATCAAAGAAATAACTTCTCATAGGGAAACTCCCTCTGAAGACTTATGCCTGGAGCTGCGTTGAATTCCTGTGGGGATGAGGAGTGGAGGTTCCTAGTTACCCCAGGCTTAGCACCTCTGCCTTTGGAAAGGGTCCTGTCCCTACTGCTGGCTATCCTAGGGCTTCAGAGCTGGAGTAAGGGTGGAGACACCCCTCATTTCTCATCTACAGCTGATTGGTGCAGCTGTGAGCACCAAGAACTGCAGCATGCATGTACAAGAGCCTCAGCTTCACACCTGTAGGCAGTACCCTGTCATTCTTTGTACTACGGTTATTGCATCTTTTCTCTCCTAACCCATTAAAAACCTCCTTGGGCATTGTGTGACATTTGGATGAGGTAGAGAGACTGTAATGCTTTGTGGATCCTTATCTGATGGGCAAAAGTCAGGGTTATGAGTAGCAACAGACATGAAAAGAGGACCTAGAGGAGATTTAGTGCATCCAGCATCTCTTCTACGGGTGGGTTTTCAATGCACTTGTGCTCTGGAGATTTTTTTACAGCAGCATCAGCTCAGAATCAAAACATGAACATGGAAATAATGCAAATGTTGTGGTGTAAAGTGAAATCCAACCAATCAGACACTGAAGTTCTCTAGAATTGCAAGTTTTTATTGTCTTATTCAGGCACTAGAAAATCGAGACAGGTAACAGACAAGTGAAGCAACCCTGGATGCAGATATTGATAGACAACACCAGAGCTTCTGGCCCCCTCCAGCTCTAGAGAGCTGAACAGGAAAATCCCAAGGAAGAGGAGAAAGGAATAATGCAAATACTCTTAAATTTAATAGAGAAAGAAATGTGAGGCACGTTTGTATCTTCAGCTAGAGAGTCCCTTCTGCAGACACTACTTGTGTTTAGCCTGTGGTGGCCAGGAGGTTGGCTGGGTACGCTGTTCAATGGACAGATGACCAGAACTGGATGAACCACCTCCACCTCCTCCAGAACAGGATGATCCCTGGCTCTGGTGGCCTGAGCCACCTCCTCCAATGATGCTGATGGATCCTTGACCCTGGTGGCCTGAACTACCACCACCACTACCTCCTCCACCTCCACTAATAATGATGGGACCTTGGCTCTGGTGGCTGGAACCACCTCCACCACCACCACCACCACCTCCAATACAGACGGGTCCTTGGCTTTGGTAGCCTGAACCACCTCCTCCTCCTCCCCCACCACCACCACTGCTCCCTCCACCAATAATGATGGGTCCTTGTTCCTGATGACTGCCTCCACCACCACCAATGCAGATGGGTCCTTGTCCCTGGTGGCCTGAACCTCCTCCTCCTCCTCCACCACCACCTCCAATGATGTAGATGGGACCTTGGCCTTGATGGCCTGAACTACCTCCACCACCACCACCACCACCGCCTCCTCCACCAATACCGATGCGACCTTGGCCTTGGTGGCCTGAACCACCTCCACCACCACAGCTTCCTCCACCAATAATGATGGGACCTTGGCTTTGATGACTTGAGCCACCACCTCCTCCTCCTCCACCACCACCACCTCCTCCTCCAATAATGCAGATGGGGCTTTGGCCTTGATGGCTTGAACCACCACCTCCTCCTCCACCACCACCACCACCTCCTCCTCCTCCTCCTCCTCCAATAATGATGGGTCCTTGGCTTTGGTAGCCTGAACCACCTCCTCCTCCTCCACCACCACCACCACCACTGCTTCCTCCACCAATAATGATGGGTCCTTCACTTTGATGACCTGAGCCANGTAGCCTGAACCACCTCCTCCTCCACTGCCGCCACTGATGGATCCTTGGCTCTGGTGGCATGAACCACCACCTCCTCCTCCTCCTCCTCCTCCTCCTCCAATGGAGGATGATGATATGTGTGTCTGGTAAATCACACCACCACCACTGCTGCCACCACCGCCTCCTCCTCCTCCTCCTCCGTGGCAAGATGATCCATGGCTCTGGTATATTATAGATCCTCCTCCACCACCTCCATGGCATGAGCCTCCTCCTCCACCACCTCCATGGCATGAGCCTCCTCCTCCACCGCCTCCGTGGCATGAGCCTCCTCCACCACCACTGCCATGGCATCCACTGGACTGCTCAGAGATCCCATGGCCGTCACCTTTCTGCTGATGAGAGCCCATCGTTGCAGGTGCCGGGGAGTCCTCCAAGAGAAAGAGAAAACAAGCCTTAGCAAAACCAGGAGGAGAAAAGCTCATGTTCCTGTGCCTTCTCATCTCCTTCCAAAGGCAGGCCAACATAGGAAAAGTTCACCTGTTCCCTTTTTGCCCTTCCATCCACCTCCAATAGCAAAATGTCAACCTCAGGAGTTTATAAACTAAACTGATTCCCAGGAAGGACCTGGGAAGTTTTCAACTCATTCCACATCCTTTGATCACTTCTCCTACAGGACTTCCTTTAGCCATAAATAACTGTTCTGGGTTTTTTTTCCCTAGGACAGATGCAACCATAATCATTCTTCCTTGCAGCAAGTTGCCAGTGACACATCTCTGCAAGAGGTACAAAAGGCCACTGTGTACCAGCATTAGCCTTACTCAAAAGGAGGTTTGAAAGGGCTGTGATGCACAGGGCTAGATATTAACATTCCATGTCATACAAGAAGCAATGAACACGGGTTGATGTTTGCATAAAGAACTTCCTTGCACTTTGAAATTCTCCAATCTTGGCTTCAAAGCAGCACACTGAATGTTTTATTTCTTCTTAAAAATCAGAAGAAAGAGAAAAGTAGAAAAGATATCAGCAATGGGAAAAAAAAACCCCACCCCATTCCAAAAAGCAGCTACACAAAGCTTTAGCAGAATGCTCCAGATCCCTCCTTGCAAAGGCTTGATGGATGCCTGCACCCAAGGCTGCAGCCTACAGGGATGCCGTGAAGTTTGAGCACTTCTATGGCACATAACCCCCACCACAGCCTGCATCCATCCTATAATAGCTTATATTCTTCTGACTGGCAAGTGACAGCTCTGCTAATGAAAAGGATCTATGGGTCAGGTAGCTGAGGTGTCCAAATCTGCCACAGGAGAAAGTGGTTCTTCCATGACAAAAGCTGCTCAAAAGAGAATCATTTCCAATTGAGAGAAAAGACTGGAAATTAGAATACACTTCCATTTTCTTCCTGCTCTTTTTCTTAAGATTTATACTCTAAGAGGATTTAGGAGCTGCCTACTTACAGTGGTACCACATGATGTTGGGCCCAGAGAAATCAAAGGGCTTCCAAAGAACATCTTTTCTATGTCCCAGGTTCCCCTCACCCTCTTTTTCTGAGTGATTAATTAATCCCATAGACTGAATAATTAGGAAGAAAAAAAAAAAAGGAGAAATACTGTAAATAAGGAGGAAAGTTTGGATTATGAGACCCAAAAGCCACATCTACTCTCTTCTTTTCCCAGTTGAGCACTGCAAGGCTAGTCAGCCAAGTTAGTTTTCAGCAGCAGCATGAGGATCTTACCTTGTCCCACGGCACGAACCGGTGGAAAGAAGTCAAATGGAGTGAAGAAACCTGGTGTGTGAGAACTTTTATATAGTATCTAGTCCTCCTCTTGGAAAGAAACAATGATTGATTTATTTACCAGCCAAACCCAACCACAACTACCCACTTACTTGGCATAATCTTAGGCTTGTAATTTCTGATTACTATCTCCCTTCCACCACCTCTTTTGTTTTCAGCCATATTAAAGTCATTGGATGGCTCCACCTACTACAAGTAAAGTCAGGCGATGGGGAAATTCAGAGGTGCTCTTGTATGTTCAGAAAGAAAACAAATGGTTTGCTTCCACCTCCCTCTACATAGGGGTCCAGGAAGGAAACATGAAGGGGAAAGAGGAACTTTTGTCTTTATACACATCGTTAATTTACCTCTTGTGCTACAAAATCTGAGCACCCAGACGTGGCTCTGGGGTGTCATTATGTTGTGTTGTAACTGGCAGCTTTGTAGGAGTGTATTATATGTTTCCAAGGACACCCACATTATTGCTAAGGGCTGTAAGGGACACACATTGGTCTGATGAGTTGAAGTTTCCCAAACCGCAACACGTGCCTATAGAAGGCAGAGGCTGAAGTGATGCAAATCTGGGACACTCTAGGTCATTCACAGCCTTAGAGGATGTGACCTACAGAGAAATGGAGGAAAGAAACAGCCAAAGCAGCAGTGAAATGGTCATCATGTAGACTTGCAGAGGTGTAAAAGCACCTGGTTTAGGACTGGGACCCTTTTAGTTATTTGTAACCACTCTGACCTGCAGAGACCTCAAGCACAAGAGCAAAGGGGCTGGTTGTCCTCTGTGACAGGGATGGCAGTGAGCTGGCAATGCTGTGAGAGGATGGTCACCACATCCCATCGCATTATAGGAGTCATCCACAGCCATGCAGGCACTGGAAGAACTGTCCTTGCCCTCAGGGTGTTGAAATGCCATAACTGTACTGGCACTTCCCTTTGTTTTTGCTTTAACTGTTCCTGACATAGCCAGAGGACGTGGCCAGCTTTCTTAATTTTAGCTTTAAAGTCCAAAAGCTATTTCTCTGCTACATTCACTGGTAGTTACATACACAATAGCAGTGAGAGGTGCTCAGATGCTCTGGGCACTGACTGTGTGCTCACAGGCAGAGTGAACACGACAGGAAAGGAGCAGTTTTGAAAGAAAGTCAAGACAACACCCTGAGTTTTATATTCAGTGGGCAGACAAATGTGCATCAGGCTCTCTTTGAACCTCTTGGGAGCATATAAGAATAGGGAAAGACCCTCTTGCTGAGTAAGCATCATTTATTGCAGGCTGCACGCAGTATTTTGCTACATTTACTTGTGGGTTAAGAGATAAGAGGGCTCATCTTTGCCAATTCTCCTCCTGTAGCACCTCGTTTCTTAGCTATAAGGGCCACAGGGGATTTCACTCTGAATACACAGTTTGCTCACACTTTTTTTTTCATGCCTTTCTTCTGCCAAACTTGAATGGTCACAAACAGCAGCAGCCAAGTTCCTCTAATAAAACCTTCCAGCTCCAGGCGAGTTCTTAAGTGGCAGTTCTGGAGGGATCTTTCACTCAGGTATATCTGATGGAGGCAACTGTAGCTTGGTTTATTATTTCAGAGCCACACTTTGTGACAGAAAGCTGTAGGCTGTGCCATCTGTAGTCTCTGCTAAGTGCCTCCTTCCTTTCTTTGCCCATGTGCATTTCCTGCCCTGGAGCACGAGACCTGCTCAGTCTTATCTCATCTTTGCACTCGTGCCTCTCAGAGGATGCTCTGTCAGAGGTGCTCATCAGCCTCACCAAACCCCTCATGCACGGCCACCCTCCTGGGAGGAAGGAAGCATCACCATTAGTGGTGGAGGACAAGAGATCCCTTCCCCATTACAGGGTGCTCTGTTGAAGGCTCTCATCAGGCAAAATATCTCCTTCTAATTACTGAGTTTCATAAAAGATTTGCCCAAAACACTGATTGCTGCCAATCAAGAGGAGCCCAGCAAGACCTGATGTCCCTTGAGACATTTCCAAGTGCTCCTGCACAAGGTAGTGCTCCTGCACAAGGTAGCCATCCTCATCCTCATCCTCTCAAGCACCTGGATGTGCATCTAAGTGAGTAGAGATAATAAAGTTAGATAAAGCAAAAATCACCTCTTCTTCCCAGCTGCTCCTTCACTGAGTGAAAATGCAGTACTTGCTCCAATAAGACTGTTACATTTACATCTTAAAAACACCCAACTGAGATCATAAAACCCCTCCTGTGACAGAGATACAGTCACAGGTAGCGTCAAAGCCCCTCTATGGTGTGTCTGGACTCGGAAGGTAAGTAGGGCAGGGAAGATAGATGTCAAAGGATTCACTGTTTGTCTGAAAACCAAATTAAGGGCTGTGGTTGTAGCATATACTTAGCTTATCTAGAACAGCTTGTTTATCTCTGCTATTAAGCCCAAGGGTAGTCAGGATGCAGTAGTAAGAGGTTTAGCATGTTCTGGCACATAAAAGATGAGTCCTGGGATTTTAGGCACTTGTGCTGGGGAGTGGGGTGTAACAAAGCTTGGTTTGGTTGCTCTAAGTGAGGCTTGTTAGCTTGGCTGCATAGATCAGAGCAACTCAGAGGTGCTGGCACATGCTGCCACTTTGTTAAAGGACAGAACAGGAGTATTTGCAAAATACTGAGAGACAGCAAGAAAATCAGAACTCTAGAGCACATCCTTGCATTTTGACAGGGAAGTTAAATGCTCACATGAGCCAAAATGGGCTTTATAGCTAGTCTCAAACCTTCTGAGCTAACTGATGCCTTTCATCTGTTAATTATAGAAGTGTGCTGCTTCCAACCACTCTCTCCTTCCCACTACTCAGGTCCCTTTTTGCAGGTATATAAATGGCAGGTTTAGTACCAGAGAAAGCAGAGTTATATCCCCATTTTATGCACAAGGGAGAGTGATTTGGGAGATCTGTGACTCAAACCAAAGATATAAAATCTCAGCCTGATGCCTCATCACCAGGTTAAACCCCTCCTTAAAGGAGGAAAAACCACATGGCAGAGGCAGAGCTCCCCAGCATTTGGGGCTCAGAACTCTCTTTCCTTCAAGCACTTTAATGCAGAAGCCTCCAAAGAACTCCCTGTGCACTGGATATTTTTCTCCTGTTCACTACAAAGCAGAGTCTGTAGCTACCAAAGCTGTGCCGAGTGGGTGGAGTACAATTGCCACAGAGGCATACGTGTTCTCGTGCTGCTCCATACCTCCTGATTGCATCCTCTGCGTGGGTTAGGGAAGAGCTGTGATCCTCACATCCGTCCTGATTGTAGGAGAGGGGTCACACTCCTGGTGGGTGATGGGTAGCAGATGGGTTGGTTGTTGGTGTGACCAAGGCACACTGGAGATCCAGCCACTTTCTGAAGCTCTTAGACTATTTTCTGTCGAATTCTCTCTTCTCTGTGATTTTTGCACGTCACAGGCTGGTGGAGAAGGATGGGGAAGTAAAGGCAGTGTGGGTGGTGGGATGGAGGATCATCTGTTCCTTGATGGAAGCCATCTCTCCACAAGACTTCAGCTTCTCCCTCAGTAGGTTGATATGGCAAAAACATGTAACAAAGTGACCTAATGCACAAAATACCTGTGATGTCCAGCCTCCCCATCTATGATACACATCCAGGCACTGTGGGATATCATCCATGGAGACATCTAAAAGCTGTGTAGACGAGGTGCTGAGGGCCATGGGTTAGTGGTGGGCTTAGGTGGGGTGAGGGGTGGGACTTGATGAGCTTAAAAGCCTTTTCTAACTAAAATGATTCCATGATTCTATGACACTTGTGTCAGTGAGTTGAACACAGAGCTGGGCACACCCTGGGCAACTCCCAGGGCTACAAGAACCTGACATCTCCTTTGTGCCTCCACCTACTCTGAGCTTTTGGGGACTGGGGTGAGTGTCCCTCAAGAAGAGCAGCGGTTCGTGAAGAATGTTTGGAACAGTTTTATGTCTTCACCAGCTCGCTGCCACCAAAGTAAGACCTACCCACTCTCCCCTGACAGGCAATCCGTCTTTGCTGCCAGACAATTTGGTGATGCAAGACTTGCTACTGGGTATGACAGACACCCAGACAGCGGGTGCAACGGATGCTGTCCATGGCTTAGAGTCCCTGGAGGTGGCCAGGATTGATGCCATGCTCCATTCCTGGTGATGGCTCCTGCTCTGGTGCAGTCAACACCTTTGTCTTGAGGATGCTGATCCAACTCTACCGAGCAGAAGTTGCTTTTCTCCTTCTCACAGTATCACTTCCTTTTCCCAGCTATTTCCTCACTCTCCATCTCTTCAGACAAGGCACAGCCTGCCTCTCTACCCACTTAATCCTTGCTGTCAGATGGGTGCAGAACTGGAAAGGAAGGATTATTTTTAATCTGGAAGCGTTTCTGCCTCCACCCCTCAGGTTCTGCTTCTATTTTTGGGCAACAATGCTTTCAATCCTTTCCTCTCCTTGATGCCAGCTCTGCCTCCAGATCTGCCCACTGAGAAATTGCCATTTTTTGGTCCTTATTACAGTACTTCACCTTCTATAATCTTGGCTGGGCCTCTTTCTATCAATATTCCTTCTAATTCCAACATGTGGCATGAGCAAGGCCTCTCTGCCAAGGGACATGGGCATGGTGATGATGAGGTTTGTGTACCCCAACAAGGACAGCACTCCCTAATAATCATTCCATGATGGCTTTGGCAGTGGAACAGTCAGTTGTCCAGCTGTGGCTTCCTTTCCTCGTTTCACTTTTATCTGGCCACATAAAGCCACAGGCACACCCTGGTTTCAATTTTCTTCCCTTCACCACCCTCAGTTCCTCATTCTTCCTGAGCTCGTTGGGAAATGATCAGTGCTACAGTGGGAGTTTGGGAGATATGAAGGGAGATATGAAAGAATATGACTCTGTCCTGCCCTACCACTAACAGCAAAGCCTGCCCAGCTCTGCAGCTTTGTGATGGCACGAAGCAAAACTCACCCACCTGCAACTCTGCCTTTTGATCACGGTGATATCACAGAGGCTACATCAAAGAAATGGCCTTGAGATCAAAATATTCCCAATTGCAATGTTTAATGCCTGATAAAATTTGGTGGTGGGTGTGCTTGGATGCTGCCCTTCACCTGGAGTCTGCTGGATACCAAAGAGCTGATCGCCTCAGAGGGTTTTTAGCTCTCTGGGTTAAAAGAGGGGAAATATTTATTCAGGTATTTCACCTTTTTTTTTTTTTTACAGCCAATGTTTGCTGAACATGACAAAAAAACCCAACTCCAGCAGGGTGGAAGAAGGGAAACGATGACTTTAAAGAATTACTTCACAGAAATTATTACTTAAAAATAACTGATTTGCCTGAGATTGATGCAAAAGTGGGAGGATGTTATGAAGAAAGGGGAAAAAAATACACATGGGCCCTCGCTTTTTTCTCTGGCGTGCTTCAGCCTAGAGACAAGTCTGACCAAGTAAGACAGCAACAGGTAGATCAAGCGAAAAAGGAGGATAGCTCAAAATTGAGCAACAGCTCTGGTGCACTGGATGTGCAGATCTCTTATCACACCCACAGTCTCATCGCTGAGAGGTTTTGTAACGACAAGCAAAGATCAGAGCACAAAGGGGAATGTGATGACAGGCACCGTGGTGCTGTGGGCACGATGCCCTCTGACACTATGGTTGCCCTTCCCCTCCCACTGCTCTGGTGTCAGCAGCCATGGGGTGACATACACCCAGGCATGAGCTTCATGGTGGAGAGGGGTGAGGAAAGCATTAGAGCATCCTGCATGAGGGTCTGTGTCACAGGAAGCACCTGGTTCTTTGTTTTCTTGTCTACATCAGCCAGCAGACCCTGGGCATAAAGCACCCTGAATCCCACAGTACAAAGCTACTGCTGTCCTTCAAACATCAACCTTTGGCCCATGTTGTTTGGATAATTCCAGCTACAGTCAAATGAGCTTGTTATCTCTAGTACTGGACTTTCCACATGTTAGGTGGTGACCAGAGAGAGAGCTCCAAGACCATCACAACCTCATGAGGTGGGAGAAGACCATTTCCTTCTGTTTACAGATGAGATACAGAAGGGACCACCAGCCTGCACCCACCCCAAAATTCTATGGGGTGTCTGAGCCTGGAGATGTCACCTCCTGAGCCAGACTTCCTGCCCTGATATGGGAAAATGTAGCTTGCCAGGCAATTACAGGGCATTCGGGCTGGAGATGACTCATTCATCCAGCTCAAGGCTGTGGCTCAGACACATCCATGTCTTTGGAAAGGGGACATGTGACAGAACATTCATGGGAGGCATCTGCCCACCGCCCAAACCACTGGCATGGGGTTCAAGCAGTATTTTTAAGTCCTTTGGCTTTAATGAAGCTATTTTTGGGTTGTGGCAGTGTGAGAGGAACCAGGCCTTTCATTTACACTCACAGAAAGTAATTCTGCTGTCTACCAGCAAGCCCAAGCAGGCAGATCACACCCTCATTAACCCACATTTCAAGATCTTCTGAAAGGGAACATCCTCCACTGGCAAAGGAGGGCAAGAAACCCATGGGTTTCATCTTGTTTAATTATCTACAGCAAATCTTTGTTTTACCCTGCTTTTCACCAAGCCTTTTACCTCCACATGCAGAGCCCATGGACAGCACCTCGTGGAATGGGACTGGGTTACAAAGGAAACTGGAGTAGTGATGAGGTGACAGCCATCACCTCAGCACCTCCTTCCTCACCAGAACCTCTTCAGCACTGGGCATTTTTTTGTCATCCTCTCCTCTCAAGAGGGAATAGGAACATTTCTGAGATGCCAGGAGAGCTTGCTTGAAGAACATGTCATTAGTCACCTAGGCACCAGCAGCACTCAAAATGTGTCACAGCCAACGTCATTTTAGTATCCAGTGTGGACTGATGGTGACAATGCCTGTGTGCAGGATAAAGTCCTTGGGAAGATGGAGCTGCTCATCACCCGGCAAGTTTAATTGTATAGCTTCCTATTTTTATGACCCACCCAGCTGTTTAGTGGGTCATCTGCCCAGTTTTTACCTATGACACTGATGCAGCTTCCTTCCCGTGTTATTGGGCTGGTTTTGCACCAGCCCATGAAAATTACAGTCATCAAATGGAAAGTCTTAATTGCTCCATTCATTATGGTTAGTGCTCATATCCGACAGTTAATTTATTTGCCTGGGAACTCCCCACAGGCTTCACAAGAGGAACTTTTTAGACTAAATCAAGATTAGCTGGTCTGACAGTAACGTGAGGACAGTCAGAACAAGGAACACCACCACCATGGGAGACCCCTTCCAATGACCCCAGTTTGTGGCAGTTCATTGGCAAGAGGCCACTGGCATCCTGGAGGCAGCAAGAGAGTGTGGGCAGCAGGGCCAGGGAGCTTGTGCTGCCCCTCTGCTGTGCCAGAGCTGGGGAGGCCTCAGCTGGAGTCCTGTGGCCAGGGCTGGGCTGCCCAGCTCAGGAGAGACAGGGAAGTGCTGCAGAGAGGCCAGTGCAGGGCTGCCAAGATGCTGAGGGGCTGCAACGTGTGTGTGAGGAGGAAAGGCTGCAGCCCTGGGGCTGTTCAGCCTGGGGAACAGAAGCCTGAGCTCAGGGGCAGCTCAGCAATGCTGCTCAGTCCCTGCAGGGTGGGTGTCAGGGGGATGGGGCAACACTTTTTTCTGTGATGGCCAGTGCCAGGACAAGGGGTAATGGGAACTAACTGGAACACAAGAAGTTCCACTGAAACATGAGGAGAAAGCCCTTTGGTGCTGAGCTGAGGGAGCCCTGGTCCAGGCTGCCCAGGGAGGGTGTGGAGGCTCCTTCTCAGGAGGTTCCCAAACCCACCTTGGACACGTTCCTGTGTGACCTGATTGAGGGGAACCTACTTTAGCAGGGGGTTGGGCTGGATGATCTTTAGAGGTCCTTTCCTACCCCCATCATTCTGTGTTTAACATTTACCAGGGTTACCATTTCTTTCTCTTTAAAGCTGAGCCATTTCTCCACCATTTCACTTAGTCATGGTCAAGCCAGTACCACCACACTTGCATCCCAGCATCATGTACCTGCTTTTCCACATCTCCACTGATAGGCAGTGTTGCATCACCTTTACCACTGAGTTTACAGACAGAACTTTGTCATCAGGGCAGCAACTTGCAATTTCAACAGCAAAGCACACCATTCCTGTGCTGCTTTGCCTTCCCACACCCACATTCATTCTTTAGCTCCCCAAAAATCACCTTATGCCACACCTCAGATTCACTCTTCAAAGTGAAGGACAAAACCAAAGCTGCAGGTTGAAAGATTGCCTCTTTTAATGATAGAAGTCAGAGGAACACCAGACCTTTACAGTGTAGTGTAAATAGCTCATCTGCTTGTCCCACTCCTCCTTGGTTTCCATCCACAGCAGTATCTAGGCTGGGGATCAGCTGAGCTTTGGTTAATCATCAGCTAATTGTAGCAGGTACCTGCAGCTGTACCAGGAGTCAAGATGATGAGTCAGGAGGGAGCACATTCCTCAAGCTTAGCGCCTGCATTACCACAGGATGGTGCTCTATGACCATCTAACTCCTTCTCTTAGCTTTATCTTAGATCGCCTATCTCTTCTCTTAACAAGCTGGATCTCTCCAATCCAACAGAGTTAAGAAAAAACAGTTGCTGCCCCCATCCATCTGAGGAGATTCAGCTGCCTCCTACTTGTTAGCCAATGACCCACCTATGCACTAAATATAACAGTCCCCCTTGAAGCCCTTGCTCTTTTCTGAGACAGGAGGTCTTTGGATGGGGCTGTTGGTGCAGGAGCTACTATTGTGAAGCTAGTGGTGATACCTGAAGCTTAGAAGCAGGTAAGCTTCTTCTGAATACAGCACAAAGATGGTTTTTGTTCCTCTCTGTGATGTATTGAGAGAACACTGGGAATTGTACCAGCTGGATGGTAGGGAAAGCTTTGCTTTGACTTCTTTTCTTGTATCAATTTATCTGCAAGTTGCTTCTCTGCTCTTGTTAACCAAAGCGTGATTGCAGATGTGCTGGGATGCTCTCTGGGCTGTTGGATACCCTGAGCCTTATTTTTAGCCCAAGTGGGTGAAGTACAGATGCACATCCACGAGGTGACAGCTGTGAGTACGTCGGGGAGATGCTCCAATGTAAATTACTGGTCTGTTTTGTCGGGGGCCATAAGTGGCAATTAAAGCCCTCCATGTCCTTTGAGAATTACAAGGTCTGATCGTGGTCTTTTGTCCCTGGATGGCCCTAAACTATAACACTGTGGTTCTAATTACTTTTACAATATTTCCATTGGCACATCCATTCAAATCAACCTTTGTGATGCTGTTGAGTTAAAGGTGCTGGAAACCAGCTGCTGCTGGAAGCTCTCTCATTTGGAAAGGTTATTTTAATTCTTAGTGACTTTTTAGTTCCAGGGGACCTACTGGAACGTTGTCAAGGGTAAATGCTTTGTTAGGTGACTCAGTTGCTGTTTGCTTTCAGCCTACAAGCACCTAAGGGTAGGGCTGAGTGGCTGATGTGGATCAGGCTGAGCTCCTTGGGGCAGGTTGGCTTTGGACTGATGAGCTGTGGTACTTACAGTTTAGCTCTAACTTAATGTCCCCTGTCTCCCTGAGCTGGACTAACCTCAGCTTGGCATTTTTGCACGTAACCACATTGATGTACTACTCTATCTCTGCACAGGGCTTTGAAAGTTGGGTAGAGGTTTCTGGATGGCAGGGACACTTTCAATGCCTCCCTAACTTCTCACCCTTTTTGTTATTTAATTAGATCTAATAAGAGCAGTTGCTGCCCAGCTTGTTGAAAGAGCAGACAGCTGTATGGGTGCATTTAAATGTGAATCACATGCATTTTCCTTGCAATACTGCTGTCCAGAAGTAGTGGAGCTTAGGAGAGTTGGGCTAATGGGAAGCATTTTCAGGCAAGTGATGTACAGAAAGTGTTGAACAATGGTGAGGCAAAGAGCTCCTCAACAGAGATGTTCTCCAGATGAACAAACCTCAGAATACCCAGGAACTCTTCAATCCTGGCTGTAGCACGAAGGTATGGGTGAAAAACTTTGGGTTTAGGATGTGGAAAACTTCCTTTGTTCATGTTGCTGATGTGCCATCTTCCCAGGCTGTAGTGTAGCAGGCAGGAGTGCGAATGGGAAAATGTTACCCTTGCTTGGTATCGCCAGACAGCTTCACCCTCCTTTGAACGCCACCACATTAGAGCAGTGCCCTTGGGCTGCTTGGTGGGGAGGACAACTTTATGACTTCTCTCCTAGTAGGCAGATCTGGAGGAGGCATAAGTCATCCTCCCTTCTGCTGACTACAGGGAGGTTGTGCCACTTCAGAGCTACTGTCTCTGATAATTTTTGGCTCCAAGACAGCCTGCTTGCCATATTTTTGCTTCAAACCCTTTTTTTTTCTTAAGAGATGCTTCGTTGCTATGCAAATCAAACTGGGTTTAGAGTGCTGTAGCCTGTCTAACCTTGTCACAAGTGACATAGCCATTTCAATGCTGATAGAAAACAAATCCCTGCAAATCTAACAGCTTGTATGATGCCTCATTCTGATACTGATGCATTACTCTGGCTGTTTGTGGTACTGTTGGTCTTTGATAGCCTGGCTGTTGTGCTGTGCTGGTGTGTGTCTGCCTGGGGCTTACCCTGTTGTGGTTGCTTCTTTGTCCCTGAATCATAGAATGGTAGGGGTTGGAAAGGGATCTTTTAGAGATCATCCAGTCACATGATGGAGCACAAGGAGTTGCTGGGATACGCTTTACAAATGCCCAAGGAATGATTTAGGGGGATGATTTAATTGGGGTTTATTGGCAGGTGGGGTCACAAAACCTCAATTTATAAATAGCTTAATGTCCTGTGTGTTCTAGGTGTTAAAGCATTATTGCCTTGACAATTCCAGGCTTTGCTGGTAGCTTATTGATTCACTGTGTTAGTCATTTCACAGCTGTCTCAACTCTTCTGTCAGGTGTTTTGAGATCCACTGTGGGGAGCTGAGTATTTGTTACCAGCACAGGTAGAAACTGAGTTTGTCTTTCCACAGCTGCTGTACAGCTGGGGATTTCTCAGCTCTGAGTCAAGTGTGAAAAGGGATGGAGGGGAGAAAAAAAACCCAAATCAAATAGAAAGCAGGTAGCTTGATGCAGTAGAGGCTTTATTATGTGAGATGCTGGTTACATACCATAGAGAATAAAGTAATGCAGAGTATAGAACAAGTACTCTCTGACTTCCAGTTGCTTCTATCAGAGGTGGACATTGAAGTAGTAAGTGCTTCCAGACTGAGTTGCTTCACACAGCAGACCCCCTTTGACTTGAAAGTAATTTTTTTTTTTCCTCCCATTTTTGGTGGCACAGCATTAAAAACTCCTTTCTGTACAAAAATGTCTTCTGGAACAAAGTTGAAAGCAGAAAGAAACGTGTGTTCTTAGCAGTATTAGCATGGAAGGACCTAGTTTTTGTTGGCACTAGGCTAGCTGAGGCAACTTTGATGGTCCAATGTCACCTCTGTCAGTGCTTGTGTCTTTGGTAAAACTCTTACATCATTTATGCTGGCAGTTGTGGAAAAAAACCCGTCTTTGTTCAGTTGAGAGCTGAGCCCACTGTAGATCACAGGAGACTGAGTAGGAAGCTGAGACTTCTAAATCTAACGCAGGGCAGAACGTGCAGAGGATTGAATAAGGGCTGGTTTGTAAAGGGGGCTGCTTGTCCACAAGCCCCAGTGATGGGAGCAGGAGAAAGTGCTTCTGAAAGCTGTGCCTGTGAGCTCATGTGTGTGCATCTTGCTCCTCATCACCTGGTTGTTCTCTGGACAACTCCATGGAACTTCTTATTGCCCACAGTTGTACTGGTAGCTATTGGACCACTGGTAGGAGTAAGGAGATGAGCTGCACACAGGAGCTGGAGCACATATCTGAGGGCATCTTGTGACACTTGCCTGTCCACACTGTGGCACACAGAGTTGTTCCCTGACCTGTACTTGAGGCTGAGGGAATGCCATGGTGCACAGATCAGAAGACCTGGAGCTACAGGAGGAAGAGTGACCTTCCACGACGTGTGTCTCAACACAACGTGATGGACATGACGTGTAGCACACGGGGCTGCTCTGTATGGTCTTCCTCACAGTGCACAAGTTGGTGCCTTTGGGGGCACATGGTGTGCATGGCACACACTTTGCCACGCCAGGGTTGTGGCACTGGGTGATGACTGGCATTGTACACTTTGTTCCACTTGGAATATAGTACTGCTGCTTGTATTGGTAACCATAATAAGACATTGTCCTGGAGTGGAGATCAACCTAAAAAACCAGAATAGGGAAGAAAGGTGAATGAATTCCCCACAGATCCCTGCTTGTGTCTGCCAAGCTGCCTTTCTGCTGTAGGAGCTTGCTGCTCTGACCCTCAGCCCTTCCCTAGATAGCAAAAGCTGCACAGCGTTGAACTTAGCCAACAATTTCTTCCATAGCTTTGGATGTCACGTGGAGCTGGCAACTCTTATCCCTTAGAGCAGTTTCTGACATAGCTGCAAAGTGACTTGCATGCCTCAGCTAGTGAGACAGCAGCATATCTGGGATTAGTGCTGAGATGGTCATCATTCCTGTGGCAAGGGCTGTTATTTATTTGCTTTCCAGACGCCTCAGTTGCAAGTGGAATTCTGCTGGCACCAGGTAAAGCAAAAGGAAGTATTGCCCTTCTGTATGCTAATCCAAATTGCAGAACAGAAGATTATTATCTCTGTGATCTGCAGGGTGATGTGGCAGAGCTCTATTTTTAAAAGCCTGATGTTTGTCAAAGGACAGAGCGACTTTAGAAAGTCTGACTCAAGCTGACAGTGTCCCTCATGAGAAGAAAAAGATAAATGTAACTCTCAGCATCTCAGGATGGAGCTGTGTAGTTGCTGTACTGGCTGCCCTGTACTGTCTCTTGCTCTTTCTCTCTGAGCTGCTTCTGTTTAGAAGCTGAGGACCAAAGGGCTGCAAGAATCACATGAGGTTTCTGCTTCTATCTGCCCTTCAGCTGCCTGAATTAGCCAGTGGAGCACTCTATTCTGCTCAGGGCATGGAGATGTCCTGCCTTCAAAGGCTGTGGGATGTCAGAGGTGTCTCTTGCCATGCTTGTAAGACAAGAGGTAGCCATTGCAAAGGTGTGATTAAGTAAGAAGTGCTGAGACCTTGGATTTCCTAATTAAAGTTCAAAATCTGCCTGCAAATCAGCTTTCCTCAGCATTAGCTGAGACTCTGGGGTGTCTGAACTGGGCAATTTGGTGGCACTTGTTTTTGCAGAGGTAAAGGACTACTCTAGGAACAAGCTCTTGGGTCCCATCTGCTGTAGATCAACATGATCTGTTTACAGAGATGTCAACTGACAACTTGCAGACACAGGAGAAATGCCAGACAGGATTGGATTGGGGTTTTCTTGTTACATTTTCAAAGCATCTAGGTCATATTAGCTCTTCTAAAAAAGAATCTCCCCTCAAAAACGTGTCTAAAAGTGGTCTTGAATATCCAAACCCCAAACTTTAGTCCAGTTATTCCAGATAAAAATTAACCTTGAATTTATAACAGAAGTCATCTACATCAGTCTGAGTAAGGAGGTAAAGGTCAACTGGCAATAGAAATAGTTACTTGAACTACTAAAGTGGCTCCTAAAACTAGAATATGCTTTTTAAAGTAGTAAATTAAAGAGATGGGAAGCTAAATGGCTATATCAAAGTGGAAACATCACATCCCAAACTGGGTAAGGTTCTGTAAGTCTCAAGTTCAACTTGAAAGCCTTTATCTGACTATGCCTGGAAACCACCCCCCCCACAACCAACCAACCAAATGCAAGAAAGAACCTTTAGGAGAAACAACGCTCTTGATTTGCAGTGTCACAGTATTTCTGCGAGATCTAGATCCAAGTTCAAAGTATCAACAGAAGGGTATTTTGCTAGCTAGAAACAGAAACAGGCAAGTAACTCACCGAGCTGAAGGCAGAGGTGAAGAACTGGATTGAAAGCTTGGAAATGGGTGTTTTTATAGAGTCTTACAGACTGTGTGGAAAACCTGAGACACTGTGCATCAAATCCTAATTAGGTACAGGAGAGAAGTTGTTCACATGCAGCTCTTCTATTGGCTGTAATTATTTTTACTCAGTTATGATTATTATGTGTTTTTATCCCCTGATACCATGAAATGCACCTCACACCCTGCAGCTTCTTTCCATTTTAAATCTTTATGGGAGAGCTAAAAACCACCTTTTGTCCTGTTGACCTCATTAGTTCTGTAAAGAAATCTGTCCCTCTCAAAGCTTCTTTTAGCAGGTTGAAAACAGGGAAGCATCAGGGGAAGGTTTTTCCTTTTCCATTTACCCTTTTTCCTCATTTAAATCAGGGGGAATCCTTTTTCTAATGAGCCGTTCGTCTTAGTCTGTGACCATCCTGGAACTCGGCTGTGCCTGTGCGGATGCTGCCTGTACATGTGCCTTGCTGCTTGATCGTCAGAGGGGGAGCTGCACCCTACATGTGATGTAATTAGTAGCCTTTGACATCTTGAGACACATCCTTTAAATTGGATCCGTTCATTATAATGGAGTTCAGCTTGAAGAGCTTTGCTCGTGTAAAATGTTAATGAGCACATGGGATGAGTTTTGGGACGTCCTGTTATGAACATGCTGTTTAATAGCCTCTGTGAGTGCCATTCTTGTTTTTCTCTAGGGATAAACATAGGTCTGCACAAGTGTGGTACCTATGTGGTGGACTATCTTAATTTATCAGTAGCACAAAGCTGGAGTGAGGGGAGAGATCAGAATGATACAGGTCGTGCCCTGAGGCAAGAGTGTTGTTCAGTGAAATTCAATGATGTTCGTGTTTTCCTTTTTCCTCTTTGCAGCCCAGAGCATCTCTTTAGAAAAAGGCCAGGTGGATTTAGTGGCTTAGCTCCCTGATTTTCACATAATTAGTACATAAAATACATGTTTAACTGCATTTCCCTTTATAATATACGTAGCCCTGAATATTGACTCTTATTGGAACCCCTTTTGGGACAAAATGATGGATACAGTCAGACGGGCCAGTGCTTCACCTTCATATCACATGTTTAAGCAATAACCCATGCCATGTGCTTCAAGGGAAAATATCCTTCACAGTGGGTGTGCAGATAGGGCAATACCTAATTATCTAAGTGTAACTTGGCATTAATGCTCAGAGGAAGGAATTTTTGTTGGCAACTCCATCTCTGCATTTACTGTGGTGTAGTACCAGGGTGCAGCAGATCATTGCTCTTCACCTTTCCCTTGCATTGCTCATTACTCAACAGTTGAGGTTCTCCACACTTACAACCTTTGTCAATGGAAAAATGGGTATTTCTTCTCTGGTTCTCACCCCATCCCCCTTCCCTGGGGAATTTATGGCTTATGGTTTTAATACATGAGCAATGAGAAGTATCAGGAGCAGCTGGTAAGACTGAGACCCCTTTGTAGTGGTACACTGTATAGTAGAACTCACGTCTGGGAGAGAAATTCTCCTTTTCCTATATGCTGGAAGCAGTTACAAATCATCTTGTGATGCTGAGCCCAAGTGCTTGGCTTTCTTCAAAGCACATTGTCCGTGCAACTGCTCACATCTATAAAATTCAAAGCACCTAATGAAAGGTTAAGTTCTGGGAAAGCTGTGTCATTCCCTGCAGAGTAAGGTAGTGATGTTGGGTGGTTTGAGGCTGGGCTAGTGGTGACAGCTTTGGTTAAGTGTCTAGGGCAAGGTTTGGAGCTGTGGTTAAGTGTGTGGGACAACAGTGTTGGAGCTGTTCTGTGTAGCGGAGAGCAGGCATCAAGACTGTCTTTGGGGTGTTTGCAGCACATCTCCAAGCTTGTCCTGGAGATGTGTGCATTAAACCACACCTTTTTTTGGGCTTAGTTTAAACTTCATAAATCCAATCTGCTTGTTTGGAGTTTTTCAGTGGTCTGAGACATGGAGGGGGATGTTGATATCTATTTGCTTTTTTGAACAGGATAATCAAATGGATATATTCAGAGAGCTCCCTGCTCTTGTGGTGAGCTCTAGCTTTTGGTCCTTTGAGGTCTTATACCTCTTACTTTCATAGTCTTCTATCTGGAAGGATACGCAAGTCTTTTGAAGCACCTAAACGTTTCAGTTAAACACAGAATAAACATCTCCTGTCAGCACTTTTGAGAGCTTGAAGATGTTGATGGTTTGTCTGCAGCTCAGGTGTGGTTTTTTTTCTGTCTCCTGATAAAAACAAAGATGGTATTTCTTGTGTTTAATGTCTTATTATTAAGGTGCCAGTATTTGGTTCTGAAGCTTGTTTTAACTGGTGACTTGAGCTGACACGTGCAATGCTTTGTTGCATTACTTCCTTATGGACACACTCTTTAGGCAGCGAGTTTTGGCTGTGGCTCCCTGGTTGACTCATCACTTTTATTTCCTTCTCTTGTCTTGGTAGTGTTTGAGCTGGCAGTTGTAATACTTCTGTCAAAGAGAAATAATTGCAACATCAGTTGTGTTGAACACTGAGCTTTTACGATGTGCTTTGACAATGCTTTGAGAGCACTGTCACGCCTGCTGTCAGTGTTATTAACCTTTATGTTCAGATAAGTGGACCCTGCAGTGACAATAACTCAAAGAAGCCTGCAGCAAAGAAGGAAATAAATCCTGGCAGTGTGGATTCCTCAAGACTTTATTTTTCAAGACAGACCTTAGCATCTAATTTTATATCCAGCTGGCTAACTGGAAATAGTAAATCAGTATTGAATTCCAGTGTTTTTGAGGGATTAATTTAGGGTATCATTTTTTATCCAGTCAAAGCTGAGATAGATGTATGTTGTAGCTAACGTGGTTATCTTTAATGATAGAAAACGTAGAGCCAGTTTTCCAATGGGATTACAAGTATCTTAAGTCATCATCAAACTCCATGATGCTGTGAAGATAAATCTCAGTATGCAATTAAAGCAGGAAAACATTCCAATCCTTTTTCATTGTTGTGGAAATCTTGAGGTTTCTACTCCACAGTAGTGTATAACACGCTGGGATCTTGTCCTGCTCTTCAAAGCCATTTTGCTGTCATTCTGATGATATATTTTACCCCTAAGACATCTTGGAAGGGGGAAACTGTTCTGCAGTGTTACCACATCCACCTCTAACCTCCAGCAAAGAACACGATGCTGCTGGGAGAAAGGGAAAAGGCTTTGAGGTGAGGTTTAGTATAATAGAACAGTCCAAACAAGCCCTTTCTACTACTAGAGAAGCAGCAAAAGATGTTTGTTTCTAAACAAACTGAAGTGTAAATCAGAACAGCCAAGTTGCTGCCCACCAGGGCCCGGAGTGAGTGTCCGTATGGCACACACTGTTGGCATCTGTTGCTGACCTGTGCTGCTGCTGTTGAATGCTGATGATAACCCCACACTGGCAGTTGCAAGTCATCAGCAGCTGCTGGGGTGCCAAAATGCATTTTCCACTCCTTCCCTGTGTGCAGTGTGAGTTATTTTATAATGGCTTTAGGTGCCTTTTGCTGGAGAAGCGACGACTCACTGGCAAAAATACCTGACGAGGTCTTGCCCAAGCCACACCTTATTTACTGTCTTCTTTATTTTTTTTGCCATTGTCCTAATCGGGTCATGATTTATAGCTTCATTTAATTTCATATAAAACATGACCTTATCCTTTTTTCATTCTTTTTTATTGTTAAAGCTTGTGTGTTTAAAGGAACACACCCTTGATGTCTAATTAGAAGAGCTGCCCTGACTTTATTTGGATATACAACTCTATAAAAAGTCAGGATTCCAGCAATGAGACCAGACTTTGTCTTAGCCTAATTTCATCACAGAACCGTGAACCTGGCTACCCCTAGGCCAAGAACACAAGTTACTCCTCACTTTTGCAACTCTTGGTGCTGAGTCAAGTAGACTTTTTTTGTTTCCCTTCCAAGCAAATGGCTCTTCAGCACCTGAAAAAGGGAAAAAAATCCATTCATGAAGGACACCAAGCATGAGCCATATAAACCTTTTGTCTTTCTCCAAGATATGGAGGCAGTGTTTCCCCTCTCTATAAATTTTTGCAATAACAGACTGGAAGGCAGTAAACTCCAAGTCATAGGAGGTGGAAGGACAAGCTAATAATTACAAAGACTGATCTGTTTAAAACAATTGAGGTTCATTAACAAAGTTGTCTTGAAAGAAACGTGTTTAGCAATTGATTAGGACGTTGTGCATGTGAGTGATTCATGCTCCGGGCAGTTTAAGGGTGAGTATAAAAGTGCTCAACATCAGATCTTGTAGGATCATTTCTCTTGTCTTCCCTTGGGAAGTAGGTAAGTTTCATCTGAATCCTTCTTTCTAACAAAGCCTCTGTAGTTTTAAGGTGGATCCTGTGCAAAGATTCTGGCGTCAGTCTCAGGTTTTCTGGATGCCAGTGAATAAATTTGTGCCTGTTGGCTTTGGTAAAAGTGTATCTGGATGACCAGCTCCAACGAATTTGTAATGAAAACTAATTTCCAGATGCTGTTGTGTTCAAGACAGGATTTTATAGGTGTCTACTAGGGACTGAGCTATGGAAATGCTACCTTTCCCTCCAGCCTGTTGATAGTCTTTTATTATAACTCTCGATCATGAAGCTTAGAGGAACTTATGCCTTATTTTTTACACTCTTTCCTCATGCTTCAGATTAACCATCCCTGAAAGATGGTGCACTCCCTAAGCCCTTGCACTGATGGCAGTGCCTCACCGTGTGGGGTTGCCGTGCCACAACCCGTCGCTGACAGCTGCAACGAGCCCTGTGTTCGGCAGTGCCCAGACTCCAAGGTGGTGATTTACCCTCCGCCGGTGGTTGTGACCTTCCCAGGACCCATCCTCAGCACCTTCCCGCAACAGAGTGTCGTGGGATCCTCGGGAGCCCCTGAAGTTGGAACTGGCTTCAATGCTGCTCGTGCTCCTGGGGGCTCACACGTTTATGGTGGTGCCAGATGGGGACGAGGATACCCCACTGGAAACTGTGGACCATGCTAAACCTAGTGAGAGTTGCTGAGGGAAGAAGAATGTCCAAGAAATGACAAGCAGGATGTAGATGTGTGGCTGAACTCCAGGACACAGCATTTAGTGAAGGTTGAGAACTTGGGGCTGCTATTAAATGGACCTGTAGGTGCTTTGGATCTTCTGAGAAATCTCTTTTTATACCCTTCTCAAATTATCCTTCCTCATCTTCTTTTTCTAATGCCTTCCTAAGTGCTCTGTTCTTGATGCTCTGGACAATACTGCTAATTCCTTGAGGGCTTGTAGGTATCATTGTGGCTACGTAAAGGGAATCCTGTGTGATAGAAATTGTAGATCTCTTTGTAGGCTCTTTCTGTGGCTGCTGATTCATAAAAAAAAGGTGGTGAGGTCAACTAACCTGAGCTGCTGTTTCTGTGCTCTGTGTGTGTGTGTGTCTTGCTGTGATCAGGGCTGAGGAGCCACACAGAACTGCATTAAGGAAGCAACATCAGTTATTACATGAATCATCTGGCATCAAACCACAGACTGGGTGGGCAGCTTGTAATCTTGTACTGTGTAATCCTGCCTTTGTACGATTGGCTTCTTTCTCATTAAACATGACATTGCAACATGTTCTTGTGCTCTCTGTGTTTGTGTCCCCCCCCTCTGTGTGTTTATGTCCCCTTCTCCTCCTCCTAATTTAGGTGGCTTTGTCCTGCTCCTGTCAATCTGCTTCAGGACAATGATACTCTGGAGAGATTTGGCAGTGGGTGATGTGCACATCTCACAGCAGCCTCTCTTTTAGCTTGTGCCTTCATGAAGCTTCTGCCCATATCTTCTGCTTTCATTCTCCCTGGTCTTGCTCAGCCCTGTGGAGCTCTTTCTCCATTATTACACTTTCTGATGTCCTCAGGCTCAACTTGCCCATCCAGAAAGTGATTCCATGCAGTCAGTGTCACTAAAAATATTCAAGCCAAGTGTTATGGAAAAGCAACTTGTTTTGAGTGTAAAAATGAATTTTCTGGCTTTACTGCTCTGCTCAATGTTGTATAACAAGGTAACCTTTGCACGTGAAAGGGGATGGGAAAGTTCTTTCCAGGGATTTTGAGTTCCTTCAGGAATACATCAGTAATAAACATTCCATGAGCTTTCCATGCTGCTGTATGTGTTTGAAATGCCACGTGGTGTGTTAATGCATTTTTACAGAAACAGTGTAATTCATCATCACAAGCTGATGTGAGAATGAGAAATTATTTCATAGTAGTGACTCTTTGGAAAATTACGATGACGTGTAAGGAAAATAAAGCTGACCAGTTGCTGTAATAGTGTGTAACTGGCTGCTGGTAAGCCTGAGATAAAGTGGTTAAACCAGATTCTCAATGACCACAGAGAGAATTCCCTGAAACTCAAAAGCCAGGTGAAGGGATCTTTATCTGTTCTGCTAATGCCATGTTTGGAAATGAACTGGAGTTTATTATTGAGGCCCCTCAAGCTGGACTTTTCCACCTAATGAGCTGAGATTTGCAGTTACCAGAAAACACCAAGTGTCAGTAAAATTAGGGAATTTCACCAGTGAAATCTGTGGAACTTCTACACCAAAACAGTCAAAATATGCTATAAAGCAACTTTGCAATGGTCTGAGGCTTTCAGGGGACTAAAGATATCAATTATCTTACTAGAGCTACCAATGTCTTTTTAAGGTGTAGTAGAAGCATTTCAGTTGGTGTCTCTGAGGTTCATTATTCCCTTCTGGGACAACAATAGTCATCTAAAAATGGTGAATTTTGAAATTACTCCCATTAAGGCTGTGTTTTTCTACACCTTGATCCACTTTCCCTTCTCGTAAAAGGCTTTGTCATATTGCACTCTCTAGGACATAGTTTGGAAAATGTCTTAGTCCAATTTTTTGCAGCAGTTTGCCCAGTTCCTCTACCTGGGATGACTTTGCTCTTTGAAAGTGATTCTTACTCTTTCAATGAATCTTGCTGCTGGAGGCATGTCCTGCAGTGTATGTCTCGTGTGGGTTTGACCTGTGGTGCATTTAAATTGGTGATTTCCCTACATGCATGCAGTTAACGACGTGCTGCTTCAGACTGGCGTTCACAGATTTAAATGAAATTACAGGAGTCAGTTTTCTGTTAGCTAAATTAGCCCTCTGTCATCTGTTAGGATAACGTCTCATAGGCAGGCACAAAGTTCCTCTAATCATCTGACTTTAAGACTTAGGGCATAAAACCCCCTATGAAACAGGAAAAAAAATGCTTTTCCACACAGCACTGAGCAGTCAGAGGAGAAACTCAAACCTTCCGGAGGTGTTAAGATGGATCCATGGGAAATGAGCATCAAGAGAATGATCTGGACCTCAATTTAGCAATGGTTTGGTGCTTTTTGAATCATTATGATGTCCTTGAGTGAATAAATAATAAAATGATCTAGTTCCTGGGTCTGAGAGCTCTGTAATAGGACCACTGTAGTAGTTCCCTCCCTTTGTGGCTGGGCTCCAGGCTTTGCTGGCCTGCAGCAGTGCAGGAGAATGGATGTGTCTGGGATCCCTGAAGCATGCAGAGAGCAAAGGAGTTGCAACTTAGATCAGTGACAGCTTCAAAGCAAAAAGGAAAGCGAGGTGGTGCCCAGGTGGCTCTGAGGCTCTTGACTGTGGTGGAGGCAAGTGAGAAGTCTGAGAAGGTTGGGGTTGGCCAGCAATAACAGCCTGTGGACCACATTGCCCCAGGCCTTGGGTGGTGATTGTGTAAACAGTGCCTCTGGAAATGAATTGGGTGGGATGTGGTGAAGGGAAGAAACGTCATAAACGCTCCTGCAAGGGTAAATGTGGGTAGGGACCTGATGTTCTATTGGCACCAAAAAAACCCTCTAGGTAGGCTGGGAATTTCACCTAAATCTTTGGCGTTCTGTGTTGTCTTCCTGTGCATATCTGTGTAAACCCTTCTGCCCTGGATATGCAGGTGAGCAGTCTTCTGTACCAGAGGGCACTGAAGGGAGATGAGTTGAATTTACTGTGTTGGGAGACTACCATTTCTTGCTGTTTTCCCTCAAGAACCCATCCCTTTTTGCTGCTGACAGTAGCTAGAAGAAGGATTACAAAAGATGCCTTAATAGCTTGGCTGTTTTCAAAGGGTTGTGCTGATTTACTGCTGACGTGCCCTGCTAGGAGGGCAGGGTGGAGGTTGCTGCCCTTACCCTCTGCCTGGAACATCGCGATCTGGCTCTGTCATGCTCAAACTAGGACACAAAGAGGAGAGCTCTGAGCAATGAGGCAGCAGACCAGGCCCATCTCTAGTCTGGGACTGCTCCTTCCCAGGCAAGGGAACGGATCTGTGGGGCTCATCTTCTGCCACGGTCCAGTTCAAGGTCACGGTTTAAGTGAAAGCAATGACATGGATGTAAAGAAATGCACCATGGAACAGTATCTACAGCTCAGGGACTATTCTGCTAACTATTGCTGGGTTTTTTTGCCTGTGAAAGTTCTTCCCCAGTCTGATCCACTTGTGATTTTTCTTGACCCTTTCCTCCACTTTGCTCTCTCAGCTGAGAAATGCAGAAATGCTTGTGCAGGTGGCCACCATGAGAAGAGAAGAGACATCCATGGAGGGTATCTCTTGAAAATCTGCCCAGAGATGCCCTCGAGTCTCGATTGCTGTTGATGTCTTTGATGTATAATTGAGCTTGTATGGGATCCATGCAGTTTAGTCTAGGCTGTGCTTGTTGAACCACCTCATTCCATGCCAGATTATAATACTAAACATTATAAATCTAAATCAAGACTACTTGGTCTCCTAAGGTGACCTGGTAGGGGCTGACAGGAACTCCCTGAATAACCTGGCTGTTCAGTTTGCAAAGGAGATGATCTCCAGCAGATGATCATGGCTTAGTTGCCTTTGGTCTTTTCTCTTGGGTGTCTTTAACCTTGAGTGTCATTGCTGTCTTTGCTTGGCAGACCCCGAGGCTTGTACCGTACCTCTTGCTTTTGAAAGCCATTTTTCAAGCACAAAACCAAGCTTCCTGTAGGAACGTGTGTGCTTGGTAAGACAGTCTGGAGATGCCCATTTCTGGACAAGTATTTTGTTTAAACCCAGGGTCATGGGTTAGTTAAAATAAGGTCCAACTTCTTCTTACTCTGGGAAATGAGTCAGGACTGGAGCATTTAAAATGGAGACGTGGTGATATTGTCTAACATCTGGAGTCTAAGGTCTCCCCCTTTATATTGTATATTTGGTTAGTGGCAGTGCTGCTGATCCCTTTACAGTGGCTCATAAGCACAGACTGAAGGATGAGGCTGCACATCTGATACTACTAAGCAGAGTAACTTTAATGAAAATGAGGAACAGTGAGGAACAGAAAGAAGAAGTTTGCAGCTTTACAAAAGGGTCTTCAGCAAGCAGAGCGTGTCTGGTGCTGGGTGATGATTTCTCCTGGTGGAGTTTGACAGTCCAGAAGTGTTTCTTGTTTGCAGAGTTGCTTGTACGTCACGTTCACTGTCAGATGAGGCACAGCACGGATCTCTAACAGGAGCTTGTCTGCTAGATGTCATCTTTGGTGAAGTTTATAGCTGAGCAAAGCGGACTCGTTCATGGTGGTTGCAGAAGCTCCTATAACTATTGCAGTACAAAGTGGCTGGGAATTAAAAGGCACTTTACTGACACCTGGAAGCTTTGCTTTACTCCAACATGCTGAAAAGATGCCTCAGTACTTGCTATAACTCTAGTTGCCTTTTAAAATAACCATTGAAGAAACAGGAGGTATTAGGGAGGGTTACCTATGGGGTAGGCTTACATAGCCTGGCACCCACATGTCCCACTGAACTCATTCAGAGGAAGGGGTGCTCAGCACTTCTCAGCACCATAACCTTAGCCATGAATCCATGTCCTGCATTTCATTTCTGGGTTGCTATTTCTGCTGGTTCAGCGTTGAAATAGCAGTTTCAATAGCTGTATCTGTTTCCAAAATAAGAGAAGGGGTAGCTGTACACAAATCCATTCAGGTTCCCATACCCATACTGGCCCCCATAACCAATCAGGCTTCTGTTCCCATACAGGTTCCCAAAGCTTCTGTACCCATATGGGCTGCCATATCGGTACTGGTCCCGATAGTAGCCATATGGGCTCCCAAATCTGTAGCCATTCAGGCCCCCAAAACCATAGAGATCTTCGTAGCCGAATGATGAATAGGATCCATCATCACTGAAGTCCCTGTAGAAAGTCATCTTTTGTTGATGCAGGTAAACCTGAAACACACACCCAGAAGGATGGTGAGTTTATGGGCTGCCTACAGCAGGAGGAAAGGCTCAAAGCTGATGAAATGCCACTCACTCCCTCCTGCAGATTTCTCTCATCCTCTTAATCCTTTATTTTCCTAATCTCCTAAATCCCAAAACTACTCTTCTAATCTTGTTTTCCCCTCAGCTTTTGAAAATAGCTGACCGTACATAGAAAGCAAGGTTTTTACCAACTGAAACTGAACTTTCCCACCTTAACATTTAGAGAAGTGAAAGAAAAAGATACTGGATTTAGGGTACTGATGCTTATTCAGATGAGACCAACAGCCTCACACACACATCTCCTTGCCTTCCATGGTGCTGCACGCTATTCAATGTGGGATAAGCTCAAAGAATGCAGGAAAGTGGAGGATTTTCCTCCCAAGGTCTCCACATAAAGTAATGGTAGGGTTGGAAGAGACCTTTAGAGATCATGCAGTCCAACTCCCTTGACAAAGCAGCTCCCACCTAGGTCAACTCACACAGGAATGTGTCCAGGTGGGTTTTGAAGACCTCCAGAGAAGGAGCCTCCACACCTTCCCTGGGCAGCCTGGGCCAGGGCTGCCTCACCTCAACACTGAAAGAGTTTTTCCTTATGTTTCAATGGAACTTTTTGTGTTCCAGCTTCTTTCCATCACCCTGTCACTGGATACAACAGAAGCAAGTGATGCCCCAACCTCCTGACACCCACCGTTTACCACCCACTTTATGTGTGTCATATATAGATGCTCACCCATGTGGTTTCTTTATGTGTATGTGTCCACATGTGAGCCCAAAAGTATTTATACAAACACATATATATAAATATACACACGAACATAGATATATCAGAGAATAGAGTCAGTATTGACTTACCTGGTTCACCGAGGGAAGTGGCTGGAGAGAAGTGGATGAGATTTCGGAGTTGTAGGTCCGTATATATACCCTCCTTCACTCAGGGGTTGCTTATACAACAGATCTTGATGCACACACTGTTCCTTCCAATTGCCATAATGGGAGCCAGCCATTTTCATATTTCCCAAGTTTGGGGTCATGACACACCTGGAACACATTTGGGATTTCTTTCATCTCCAAGCAAGAAGAAGTGGGCTCAGCGCGTTTCCAGCAAAATTGCACCGAATTCCTTGTAATTGGACGGATGGGAATAATTTGAGGAGCTGTTTTAGACCATTAGCAAACTGCTCATTGGTTCTTCCATGTGCTTTGGCTTTTGCATCTGTGATGCAATATGCAGGGGAGAAAAAGGAGTGAGGCTTCTCTTTGGTGTGCCGAAATGCAGTCGAGCTTCTGTTTAGCATCATCGTGCCCCGTGTGTGCTGCCCGGAGATGTCGGTGGGGGATCTCTTGCCAGAAACTTTGTTTTTTAGTCTCAGGTTCCACAACAGCAGTTTTGAAGTGACTTTTCAGCTGACTTATGAATGTTCCCAAGCATTTATTTCTAGTTTAGAAGAATATATATGTGGGTTTTTTAATAGTTTCTGACTTTCATCAAGCATCAGCTTAGAACAAGAGAGCTTAGTGTGCCATATTATTAAATCTGGGGATGTCTTTTGGTGACAAACTATTAATATTTAAATAGTGCAACACTTTGCAAATTGAGAACATTATTAAGTGCTTATGAAGTGCTTTGGTATTCAAAATTCCGAGGAAGCCTCGACAACCTGCTTGGTCATTATTACCCTTATTTTCCATTCAAATTAATGCCAGAAATTAGGTGAAGGTCACACAAGGAGCTCTGCAGTAAACTCCAGCACTCCTCACATATTTGATGCACGTGGTTGATTCTTTTGCAAAGAAAAATATTAATGTGGTTCCTTGGAAAAGAGCGTTTCCTACATCTCTCTAAATCCTTGTTTGTTGTTTCCCAGACCAAGTTCATACTTGTATCCTCCGCTTTGTTCTGCTGATGCCTTCTGGTGAACTAAAGGGCAAATGATGCTGTAGTCATATTTCTGTCAAAACCCATTCTTTCTGCTCGTGCAGCAGCATGACTTTTCTTCACCTGGAACACTTTGAAGCAATGCAATTAGGATTTGTTTGTAGTTGGTGCTGTTTCCAGAAGTTGTTACGTGGCTTAATAATAAAAATCCCTCAACGTGTCTTTATATTTCCTTTAAGCAGGAAGCCTGTGATGTGCTGTGTCAGAGTTTTTAGGGAACAACAGACCATTTCAAACATGTGGGCAGGTTTTCCTTATTTACTGCAAGCTTCTCTCCTCTCCAATGGCTTCGGGAACTTATAAACTCTTTTATATCTTTATAAAATCCAACTGCAGTTTTGACATCGAAGGCAATAAAATGGTATCAGGAATGTAGTTAGCCCAGAAAACTTGAAGATGAAAGAAACCTGTAATATATGTGACATGGGAGGCTGGGAAGACACTAATAATCCCAAACAATGAAGAAAATTATATTAATTGAAGATATGACGTGTACTTGCAAATTTGTTTTCCCGACCAATAAGGCTACAAAGCTTTTGAATACATGGGGAGCCTTAGATAAGCCAGGCAGCCAAAGAAACAGTATAAAAAGGGTTCAGAGCTCCAGGCTCCTCATCACCTCTCTTGTCTTCCTCCTCTCGGTGAACTCGGTAAGACTGTTCTCCATTCAGTCTCCTCAGAAGGATTAGGAATTGGAGTTTCTGGTAGGACTGTGGCTTCTCTCCTTGTGTCTGTGCTTACTGCAAAGTGGGAAAAGGTTTTAAAGCTGGGGTTGAAACTTTCGTGATCCCGTTGGTGTCTGTCTCCCTNAGGAGGAAAGGCTCAAAGCTGATGAAATGCCACTCACTCCCTCCTGCAGATTTCTCTCATCCTCTTAATCCTTTATTTTCCTAATCTCCTAAATCCCAAAACTACTCTTCTAATCTTGTTTTCCCCTCAGCTTTTGAAAATAGCTGACCGTACATAGAAAGCAAGGTTTTTACCAACTGAAACTGAACTTTCCCACCTTAACATTTAGAGAAGTGAAAGAAAAAGATACTGGATTTAGGGTACTGATGCTTATTCAGATGAGACCAACAGCCTCACACACACATCTCCTTGCCTTCCATAGTGCTGCACGCTATTCAATGTGGGATAAGCTCAAAGAATGCAGGAAAGTGGAGGATTTTCCTCCCAAGGTCTCCACATAAAGTAATGGTAGGGTTGGAAGAGACCTTTAGAGATCATGCAGTCCAACTCCCCTGACAAAGCAGCTCCCACCTAGGTCAACTCACACAGGAATGTGTCCAGGTGGGTTTTGAAGACCTCCAGAGAAGGAGCCTCCACACCTTCCCTGGGCAGCCTGGGCCAGGGCTGCCTCACCTCAACACTGAAAGAGTTTTTCCTTATGTTTCAATGGAACTTTTTGTGTTCCAGCTTCTTTCCATCACCCTGTCACTGGATACAACAGAAGCAAGTGATGCCCCAACCTCCTGACACCCACCGTTTACCACCCACTTTATGTGTGTCATATATAGATGCTCACCCATGTGGTTTCTTTATGTGTATGTGTCCACATGTGAGCCCAAAAGTATTTATACAAACACATATATATAAATATACACACGAACATAGATATATCAGAGAATAGAGTCAGTATTGACTTACCTGGTTCACCGAGGGAAGTGGCTGGAGAGAAGTGGATGAGATTTCGGAGTTGTAGGTCCGTATATATACCCTCCTTCACTCAGGGGTTGCTTATACAACAGATCTTGATGCACACACTGTTCCTTCCAATTGCCATAATGGGAGCCAGCCATTTTCATATTTCCCAAGTTTGGGGTCATGACACACCTGGAACACATTTGGGATTTCTTTCATCTCCAAGCAAGAAGAAGTGGGCTCAGCGCGTTTCCAGCAAAATTGCACCGAATTCCTTGTAATTGGACGGATGGGAATAATTTGAGGAGCTGTTTTAGACCATTAGCAAACTGCTCATTGGTTCTTCCATGTGCTTTGGCTTTTGCATCTGTGATGCAATATGCAGGGGAGAAAAAGGAGTGAGGCTTCTCTTTGGTGTGCCGAAATGCAGTCGAGCTTCTGTTTAGCATCATCGTGCCCCGTGTGTGCTGCCCGGAGATGTCGGTGGGGGATCTCTTGCCAGAAACTTTGTTTTTTAGTCTCAGGTTCCACAACAGCAGTTTTGAAGTGACTTTTCAGCTGACTTATGAATGTTCCCAAGCATTTATTTCTAGTTTAGAAGAATATATATGTGGGTTTTTTAATAGTTTCTGACTTTCATCAAGCATCAGCTTAGAACAAGAGAGCTTAGTGTGCCATATTATTAAATCTGGGGATGTCTTTTGGTGACAAACTATTAATATTTAAATAGTGCAACACTTTGCAAATTGAGAACATTATTAAGTGCTTATGAAGTGCTTTGGTATTCAAAATTCCGAGGAAGCCTCGACAACCTGCTTGGTCATTATTACCCTTATTTTCCATTCAAATTAATGCCAGAAATTAGGTGAAGGTCACACAAGGAGCTCTGCAGTAAACTCCAGCACTCCTCACATATTTGATGCACGTGGTTGATTCTTTTGCAAAGAAAAATATTAATGTGGTTCCTTGGAAAAGAGCGTTTCCTACATCTCTCTAAATCCTTGTTTGTTGTTTCCCAGACCAAGTTCATACTTGTATCCTCCGCTTTGTTCTGCTGATGCCTTCTGGTGAACTAAAGGGCAAATGATGCTGTAGTCATATTTCTGTCAAAACCCATTCTTTCTGCTCGTGCAGCAGCATGACTTTTCTTCACCTGGAACACTTTGAAGCAATGCAATTAGGATTTGTTTGTAGTTGGTGCTGTTTCCAGAAGTTGTTACGTGGCTTAATAATAAAAATCCCTCAACGTGTCTTTATATTTCCTTTAAGCAGGAAGCCTGTGATGTGCTGTGTCAGAGTTTTTAGGGAACAACAGACCATTTCAAACATGTGGGCAGGTTTTCCTTATTTACTGCAAGCTTCTCTCCTCTCCAATGGCTTCGGGAACTTATAAACTCTTTTATATCTTTATAAAATCCAACTGCAGTTTTGACATCGAAGGCAATAAAATGGTATCAGGAATGTAGTTAGCCCAGAAAACTTGAAGATGAAAGAAACCTGTAATATATGTGACATGGGAGGCTGGGAAGACACTAATAATCCCAAACAATGAAGAAAATTATATTAATTGAAGATATGACGTGTACTTGCAAATTTGTTTTCCCGACCAATAAGGCTACAAAGCTTTTGAATACATGGGGAGCCTTAGATAAGCCAGGCAGCCAAAGAAACAGTATAAAAAGGGTTCAGAGCTCCAGGCTCCTCATCATCTCTCTTGTCTTCCTCCTCTCGGTGAACTCGGTAAGACTGTTCTCCATTCAGTCTCCTCAGAAGGATTAGGAATTGGAGTTTCTGGTAGGACTGTGGCTTCTCTCCTTGTGTCTGTGCTTACTGCAAAGTGGGAAAAGGTTTTAAAGCTGGGGTTGAAACTTTCGTGATCCCGTTGGTGTCTGTCTCCCTGATAAGGGTTGCTGGTTATTTGATCTGTGGAGCTGCCTCCAGCAGAATTAGAGATGGGTTTCCTCACTGTGTGTTCTGCCCTAAATCTACTGTTTTCAAGGGGGATTTCCAGGTCTATCTGTCAGGACAGCACATGTTCTCATGTGTGCTAAAGCTCTGTAGTTTCTTGTCTGTGCTGTCGCTGTTTCCAGCTGCCAGTCAAAGCTGGTGTAAATGGCTGAGATGGGACTTGGAGCAACAGACCCAAAAGCTGAAGTGTGTTATCATTGGCAAACATCAGAAACACTTTAAGCTTTCTTGGAACATTTTCTTGAAGGATTTGGGGATGAAGAGCTCTATGCAAAACCAGCATCTTAAAAGACAGTTGAGATTAACTCCTAGCAATATTCTCTACCTGAAACAGAGACAAAGAGTTCTTGGTCTTTGACAGGTATATTCCATAGCCAGTGCTTTCACCAATCTGAGTAAGCAAGAAAAGAAGTAAAATGGTCTAAAAAAAAAAATAGTGGGTAAATGAGGAAGTGATAGAAACGAGATGTAACACAGAGCTGAGGAATTTGGTCATAGTTTTACTTATGTCTGGGGACAGGAGCAAAGAAGCCTTTGGGCTCTGAGACTGTTACTGCCACTGGAAGTCGTTTTAACTTTTGCTTTTCTTCCCTGCTGCTGCATTTAGGTTTGCCTCCATCACAGAAAGATGACTTTCTTCCAATATGAGGATGACTGCTATTCTCCCTGCAATTATGGGAGCCTGTACAGCTACCGGAGCTATGACTGTGGGAGTCCCTGTGGTTACCGGGGCTATGGGAGCCTCTCTGGCTACCGGGGCCTCTCTGGCTTTGGGGACCGGTATGGTTATGGGGGTCTGTATGGTTACAGAAGCACTTGTGGCTTTGGGGATGGCTATGGCTATGGAGGTCTGTACGGTGGCTATAGAGGTTTCTACGGCTCTGGGGACTGCTATGGCTACCCAAGCTATTACTCCAGCCGCTACATCTCCCCCTTCGGTTCAAGATACGGACAAAGGTTTGGCTATGGGAGCTGCTACTCCTTCTAAACTCAGTGGTAACATCCCTGAAATGAAGATCAACCCAGGTCTGGCAAGCACAGATTGATGGAGAATCTTGGCAGCAGCAGTGCCTGATGTGAAGAGCCCTGATGACAACAGCCACTCTCCATTAAGGCCCTGAGTTCTCTGCGCTGCTGTTGAAGTGCTTGCAATGATTTACCTTTACTCTCCCTCGTGTCTCCTGTCACTCAAACTCCACTTGATCAAAAAACCTGTTTCTCTTTGGTACTGCAGTTCTTTGTAAACTGGCTTTTATGTTTGCTGCAGTGATGCACGAAAACATTGAGTCTGAATGAATGGTCTAGGCAAGGGTGTAAGGTGGTGTTGGGAATTGCTCTTTCTGTTCTGTGTGGCTTTGAAAGTGTATCTGCCTTTCACCCACATTAAAAATTATGCTGCATCAATACTGTAGTTCTGGTTTTGTTTTTGCACTTGCATTTTGAAATGGGTTCATTGAAAATACTTCAGTGATGCTGCTGAGCTACTGTGCTGTGATTAGGACATGATCCATCACTGACTGTGATCTGTTATTGAGGAGGTCATCAACAAGAGTGTTGGGCAGCAGGTGGAGGGAGGTTCTGCTTCCCCTCTGCTCTGGGGAGACCTCATCTGGAGTCCTGTGTCCAGTTTTTGGCTCCCCAGCTTAGGAGAGACAGGGAACTGCTGGAGAGAGACCAGTGCAGGGCTACCTAGATGATCAGAGGACTAGAGCATCTTCCTTATGAGGAAAGGCTGTGGTCCCAGGGGCTGTTTAGTCTGGAGAAGAGGAGACTGTGGAGGGTTCTCATAAATATTTACAAATATCTAAATGGTGGGTGTCAGGAGGTTGGGACATCACTTTTTTTTTCTATTGTATCTAGTGACAGGACAAGGGGTGATGGAAAGAAGATGGAACACAAAAAGTTCTATTTTAACATGAGGAAAAACTGTTTCACTGTGAGGTGAGGGAGCCCTGGCCCAGGCTGCCCAGGGAAGGTGTGGAGGTTCCTTCCTTGGAGCTCTTCAAAACCCACTTGGACATGTTCCTGTGTGACCTGAACTAGGTGGGAGCTGCTTCTGCAGGGGTGTTGGGCTTGGTGATCTCTGAAGATCCCTTCCAACCCTGCCATTCTATGATTCTAAGTCACTGGTAACTGCAAACGTGTGGAGTGATCAGGTTTTCAATTCTGAAGTAAGCTTGTGTTTTATGTGTTATTTGGCACGGTTTTACTTGACTTTTTTATTTTTAAAGGACAGTTTGACTCTCTTCTTTTTCACTTTTCTTTGTGTCTTCTAATTTTTTTAGTCCCCGGGTTTAGTGACTTACTGTAACTGCAGCTGTAGAGATGTCTTGTGTTCTACCTGGTGTCTGTGGAAGATCAGAGCAGTGTTTTCAGTGTTCAAGGGCAGCATCCACACAGGAAAAGCCAACACTTCTTTCTTGACACTTTTCCCATTGCTTTTAATATAGGTTTTATTTTTCTTCTTACATTCCACTGGCTGGTAGTGATTTTTGTCTGTTAAACTGGAATGGGATAGGAACTTATGGCTCAAAGAAGGTTTGAACTTGGCCCCAAGAACAGGACAGCATTCTGCTTACTTGAACACCTTCATATACTCTCTCTAGAGGCCTAGGACTAATTATTTTCAGCTTTAAAACATTATTATAAACACTATTGCAGCCTTATTATACTGAAATATGTTAACTTTAAATCTGGTGGGGTGAGCTGATGGTGGATGGATGCCAGGTACTCACCAAAGCTGCTCTATCACTCCTCATACCGAGCTGGACAGGGGAGAGAAAATACAACAGATAGCTCACAGGTTGAGATGAGGACAGGGAGATCACTCAGCAATTACCATCATGGACAAACCAGACTCGATTTGGGGAAAATTAGTTTACTTTATTCCAAGTTAAATCAGAGTAGGACAACGAGAAATAAGGTCAGATCTTCCTCCCACTCTACCTTGGTGTCTGCAGAGCTGCTGTCACATATTGTCACTGCTGTTTCTGACTGCAGCTTAGTCCTGTGTAGTAACTTTCTCATCTCAAACTTCTTAATCACAGAGGCATTACCACTGTGGCTAATTGGCTTGGCCTTGGACAGTAGCAGGTCCATCCAGGAACCACTGGCACTGGGTCTATCAGACACAGGGGGAAGCTTCCAGCAGCTTCTCACAGAAGCCACGTCTGTAGCCTGATACCAAAACCTGGCCATGCAAACCCATTCCACGTGGTAACAGTTTCAATCAAGTAAAGGGAGAAATTGTGGTGTTTCTCAGATTTCTGAGGGGCAGAAAGGGAAGAAAAGGGTATATTTACTGGGACAAGCTGCTCTGAAGGTGGAAGGGTATGAGGTCCTTTGCCAGGACTAGGGACAGAAAGTCCCTTCAAGTTGCCAGTGCTCTCAGTGTGTTTGTGTAAATTAAGGACAGAAGTAAAAGCACAACTGGAACTCCAATATATATTTTTTTTTTCATGCAGAAGAAATTTTAATGCAATCAGAAAAGGAGACAGATACAGCGAGATTGTAGTTTTGTGAGCTATAGAAGATGAGTCATTGCACTACACTATATGGAACATTCCTGCTTGTTGAAGCTGTGTTGTTCGCCCTTCAGCTACTTGTAAATCCAGATCAAAGGAGGCAGAGCTGTAATATTTCTCCATTACGCAGCACTGCAGCATCTTACTGGGAGCAGTTGTTGAAAATGCAGATGGCAGAAAAGCTAGTTTTGCAGAAGTCCTTTAACTCCATTGCAACAACTGTAAGAAGTCACAAACGGGGCTGCAGGTCGTCGTTGCCATCGCTGGAGGAGCGTAAAGGGGTTTAAACGCAGGAGAATGTCAAGAGGGAGCTAAGAGCTGTGGAATCGGACAGAAAACAACCAACAAAAATACAAATGCCAAGAAGTTTCAGGTGGCAGCCAAGCTCCCTGTTCTCAGTAACTTCTGTTGCTGTCACCGGGGCTCAGCACGTCCTTAAACATCGTTCTGAGAGTAATCGTTTGTCTTCGTTTGCCAGGTCAGGTTGGGTTCATGTTGCAGCTGGGTTTAGCAGCAAGGGTAGCAGTACCTGTAGGTGTAGCTGCAACGGGAAGGGTAGCAGTAGCGGGTTGTGCGTATGCCGTAGCTACAGCAGTCGCTGCAGCTGTACCTGCGGCGGCGGTAGGTGCTGAGGGTCCGGTAGGTGCAAGGGCTGCAGCAGTTGTAGGAGCGGGTGCAGCACAAGGTCCTGTAGCATGGGGAGCAGCACAGGCTGTAGCATGGGTATGAGTAGCAGCAGTAAGTCATCTTGGTGTGGTGGAGGGAGGGAAGGTGGCAGACCTGAAACAGAGAGGCAGGTAAAGGGTAAGCTCAGCTTAGAGGGAGCAGCAGCAATGGTGGGGTGGTGACATGAGTAAGGAGAATCTGGAAAGAAATACTGAGCAAATCCTTCAGTCTTTGGTAGTGATTTTTGGCTTCCATTTTACCTGGCCTCTTCCTGTTCTCCCTCCTTGTTAGATTTGTCTGGGAGACAGTTTCTATTCTTTAGCTTAGTGAACATGATGTCCTGTATTTCTGGACTTTGCATGCCAGAGGTTCCTCGTGCAGACACACATCCAAATCCTGTGTTTCCGAGCTTTTGGTATCCAAGCTCCCAGCACAGGCTCATCTGCAGCTCAGGACAAGCACATCTAAGATGTCCTGATGCCTCTGCAGCTCAGGACAAGCACATCTAAGATGTCCTGATGCCTGACCTGAATCTCACACAGCGTTTTCAAAAGTTCTCAGAAGAATTCATACATAAAATGACAGGTTCATTAAAGTCAGCAGCCCCCTTTCTTGTTTTAATCTCAGCACGTTAACCGTTCCTCTTCCTGTGCGATGTGGTTCACGTGCTTTGTTAGCGCCAGTTCTAGCTGAAAATACTCTGCTGTGCAGGGAAGAGCTAAGATTTCAAAGCTCTATTGCTGCAGATCAGACCTGCTCCAGTAGTGACTTCAGAGAGACTAAAGCAATTCATGTTACCAGCCCATATTCGTTATCGCAACAGCTCTCCACCAAAAAGCCATTTCCACTTTGTGCAATGCACAATTCTACCCATGAGCCAAGATTTCAGCGTGGAGTATCACCAAGTAAACAAAAATTCCTGCTCCAACAGCAAAAGCCAAAGAAGCAGAGCTGATGCCTTCTTCATGTGAACACAAAACTTCTTCCTAGGCTTCAGATCTGACCAAAGACATCCGAATATTCGTTCATCACTGCCCCTGCTTTTGTTTCTTTACTGTACAGATCAAAAGCACACATGAAAAAAAAACACCAAACACTCCCACCATTACAAACCAGAGGCTGCTTAGCAAAGGACTGATTCCCACTTTAAAGGAACCTCTAGGAGAAGATGATCTGAACTCACCAAGTTCACTGAGGAGTGTAAACCAAGCGGAGCGGTGCGAGGAGCGTGGGGTTGTGAGCACTTTTATACGGTTTCTGAGGTGTGTGTGGCAGCCAGGGCAGCTGTCCTGGGCTTCTGTTAGTCACAAGCCAAATTTCGGAAGTACATCACCAGTCCCAATTGCTATAATTGTTTCCCCCCCCCCCCAACATATAGGACAATTTTCACATTCTTCTGGCAGCCCATTGTGATTATACACTGTGAGATTCTTTCATCTTCAAGCTTTCTAGGACAAATGGATTTCTGGGAATTCACCTGGAGGACAGCTGGGAATGAAAGTGGAGGATACACATTACAGTTCCAGCTACATGCCTGCCTAGCTTGGGTGTCCATAGGCTGTTTCTTTGTGTAATATCCTCACAAAGGACGTAGATGTTACACGTTGTGAGGTGATGTCAAATATTATGTTCTTAGGGCTTTTACCAGGCCTGAGTTTAATTTGATTCATTTCCGTCTCAATTAATGACAGACATTCCATTGATTCCTTTAGATTCTTCCACTGTCTATAATTTGGCACAGGTACTATGAGATGTCCAGGCCAAGGCAGAGGATCAATTAAATGAGCATCTGAGCAATGTGTCTAAGATTTATAATCTGTTTTGGATCTTTTTTTCCCCACTTTTTTTCTCTTTTCCAGATGAAATTATTAGTAAATATTGCTTGAATCAACATCTCATGGTAACACACACATACATATTTATGAGGTATATGAGACACATACGTAATACTGGGACAAGTATTGCTGCAGGATCTGGTCGTGCAGAACACATTTGAGTATCCTGTTGGTCTACCACAGGATCTGCAGGAAAGAAAGGAGGGAGAGCAGTCTCTCAGGAAGGCTGTAGAAGCCAGGAGGATGGAGACTACACTTTTCCTCACTGGTGGGAAGTGTTTGCTGGGGAGGGCAGCTGGAGACTCTGCTATCAGTGAGGTGTCCTGTGAAGTCACTTGCTTTGCAACAGGTTTTAGTAGCATAAAAAGGTTGGTGACGTGCTAGAAGGGATTTTTCTAAGCAGGAGAAGGAGAAATCTCATCTCTGATCTTTTTCTGTGGTGAGATATGGCTGTATCTCTGGCAGTATATGCATCAGGTGGAGATGATGACTGTAATGCCTTAGTTTTAATAAAGAAGAGCATTGCTTAGCCCAGGGGTTTCCCTTCCCCGTTCTGTTGCTTATTAAACAACGTTGAGGCACCTTTCAGTAAACGAACCATTAATATTTGAATAATACCAACATTGCTGAAGTAAGTCTTTAATGACTGTTTTGCTTCGAAGAGCATTGATACCATAAATTCTGATGGGGCTCAGCACTTCTAGAATGTCTGTTATTATCCTCATTTAATATGGAAATGGGGAATGGCTCACTGCAGCAAAGGTCATACGAGAAGGTATTTGTCAAAGGGAGAGGAAAAAAAAAGGTGGATCTTCTTGAGCTCTGCATCCTTTGGGGAGACAGTGTTAGGTGAGGTGGAAAGCCAGAATCTATAAGATTTCTGGTAAAAGAGTGTTTCTATTTTAACTTGTAAATATTCTGCCAACATCAGTGTTACAGAAAAACCTCAACATTTGTACTTCTGTGGTAATCTGAAAGAGATTTTTAATAGTATGAGCAGGTGCAGTGGTGAGGTACAGACTGTGTGATTGATTCTTCCTCCCTCCTTTTTTGTAGATGTATCTAACAATTCACCAGGTGAACGCAGAACTATAAATGTTCTGGGTTTTTTTTTTGTTAATGAGCCAGAGTGAAAGGAAACATTAAAGGTATCACATAGAGATGTTTTGGAAGGAGTGGAGAAAACAACTATTTTTCTCTCAAACACAAAACTCAGCTTCACAGGTACAAATACCAGGCATAAAAAGGCACAAAATATTTTTGCCTCCTCTGTTATTCTAGCAGTAGGAGTTTCTATCCTGTGAGGAAGAGAGTGTGCACTAGGTTTTGGTTTTAAGCATCTTTTAGGTATATGGAAGCATACAGAACTTTTAACATTCAAGCTACATAATCTTTAATATGTTAAAAACACCCCCAAACACATGAATTTTGATTCTCAGTCGTCTCTAGCCTCTCATTCTCTTGTCTCTTCTGGTATCTTGATTGGAAAATTAAAACTGGGAGTGACCTAAAAAAGTTTTAAGGCACAAGGAGCCTGCAGCTTTTGCATTGCTGTGTGGAAACCAGAACAGACTAATGATCCTTGACGTTGAAGAAACCAATTACATTAATTGTTGTGATGTGTGAAAAAAAAAAACCCAACCATATTCATTTCAGCCCAGGTCAGGAGATTGTTATTTCTGAGTAACCAGGCAACAGGTTTGAGCATGTTAATCCCCACAGGATTTCAATTGCTTTTTGTCATCTTCATTTTTTTTTTATAGGAAAATAGGAAAAGGACTTTTCCTGTGTTGTTCCTTCGTTTGATGTGTTTGTTTTTTTCCACTATTGTGGTAGAGTTTGTATCAGAACTAAATGTTTTAAAAGCGTGTGCTAAAAACTTCTGAAGAAGCTGATGAAAAGTGTTGTTTTCTCTCAAGATAGATGTTTCTATTTTGTCTTTACCTTTTATTTTATCGAGAGCATGGTTGTTTTATCTCCTATCATGTCAGTTATATAGAAATAGTACTTGTAATTCTAAATACACAGGATCTTAAAGGTTGGAAGGGACCTCAAAAGCTCATCCAGTCCAACCTCCCCACCAGAGCAGGACCACCTAGATTAGGTCACACAGGAACTGGTCCAGGTGGGTTTTTAATGTCTCCAGGGAAGGAGATTCCACAACCCCTCACAAGTAAGAGATATCTGTGCGTGTACAGAGAAAGCCTCATTATTTCTTGAGATGTGACCTACTTTTCCCAACGTATTCTGACAATATTTATTGAAAAAACCTCTGATAATTCAATTTCTGAAGTGCTGAAAGGTATTTCATAGAAGTTTACCTTTGTTTATTGCTTTTTTGTTTTCTATGTTTCGTACAAAATTTCCATCAGGACATTTTGATCAAGCAAAAAAAAAGTAGATTGTGCTCATTGAAAGACAATTTCTTTGGGTTACTCTGAAATAGGAAAGCCTATGGTATCAACTGGTAACTTCTCTTAAACTTTTCAAAGACATTTAAGCATAAACCAGAGCTACTTTTAAACAGAAAAAAACCCCAAGCCATGAATACCTTCAGATGCTGAGTTTGTACTTCATGGTCAGTTGAGGGGAACATTGATCTGCATTTTTATACTGTTAGATTAGCATTTTCAGCCAAAGGAAGATAAATACAGCAGTTCAGCACAGTGAACATGAAAAACTTTTGTTAGCAAGTAATTTGTCCAAAAGAGATTTGCAGAAGCACCCAGTGGGTTCCTGTAGACAGGAATGGTGATTATCCAAAGCAGAATTTCATGGATGTTTCTGAGAGCTCACCCACGGCTTCTTTTCTCCAGATCTCTCTTTTGCAGTCTCCTCTGCCAGCCTCTTGAATAACCTGTTGAATAAGTGTCTAGGTTCTGCTTCACTTCTGTGCTCTCCTTTTACGTGGATGCAAATCCACACGAAACTTGCTCCTTGCTGGGAATTGGTCGCACTTGGCACTCAAAGGATGAGGCAAGAAGCCCTACAGCAATCCCTTCTCTGATGGTCTACCCACCAGGGAAATGTCAGCTCCACAGTCCATAATTCTGCCTCCTACATACAGATCAGAGTTTGCTTGGGGAGATGAAGCACCTGCAGACTGGGAGGAGAAATATTTCCTGTTGGAAATCGCTTCCAAAACTCAATCTTCTTGTGGCTCCAGCTGGTTCCAGACTGGAAACTGTCCCAGTAGGTTCATCCTTTCGTCATCAAGCTGACAGTCACTTTTACTTTAAGCAACTCTTGTCCCTCCCTGTCACGTGCCATCCTTGTTAATTATGGGGAAGAAGAGGCTTCCGCTCAAAGCCTCGCCTTGTCTGGAATCTGCACGCTGCTTGTCTTCCTTTGTCAAACAGTTTTTGCTGATGGTAAAGACCAGCTTGCAGGATGGGCTGGGCAGTGACTGAAGGACTAAACTCACAGCTCACACACAGAACGTCAACTGTGCAAAGAAATGGCAATATTTAAACCTTGACATGCATTAGGAAGATGTGAATGTGAACTCCTCTGTGTTCTCGTATCAAGTATCTGCTTCAGAGCTGCAGAAAGCTCAGGGAGTCTGGCATTTTGGACTCTGAAATGTAGTATAACTTGGGCTGGAATGTCATCAGCAGGTACTGACTTAATTATCTCAAATCTTCACATCTGTAAGCTAGTGTTCTGGAAGTAAGCAGTGTTATGGCATGTTTGCTGCAAGAGGGTCAGAGTTAAGACACAGTTAATCTATGTTTTCTGGACTATCTGGGAGGAGACAGGAATCGGGGTGTTGTAATATGTCCTCAGTCACCACAGAGTCTACAAGGAAGCTTAAAATCATAGAACCATAGAATGGTAGGGGTTGGAAGGGACCTTTAGAGACCATGTAATCCAACCCCCTTGCCAAAGCAGCTCTGCCTAGATCTGAAAAGCTAGTACCTCTTCTTTTTTTCCTGTTTGCCATGTGCCAGGTAAGTGATTAGTAAAGTCAAATGTAAAAGAAATCACCTCACCCATCAAAATACAACAGAAAGCAGTACTGAGATGCAAGAGCTTTTAATGAGAGGAAGCAGCAGTTACAGCTTGTAGTAGTACAGAATAGGAGTATCCAGAGAGTTCATACATTCCTTAAACAAAGAGTTACTACAATTCACAGCAGATGCTTTCGGGACTGTGGTGGTGTTTGGTGAAGAGCAGAGATGTCAGCACAGCTGACGGCAAGACAAGGTGCCTGCTCCAGTCCCCATCTCCTGCTGCAGAGCCACACGTCAGAACACACAGTACATCCATCAAAGAAGGCTATGAAGGAAGAGCTGATCCTAAAAGCAGGTTGTTCAAAAGAGCTACAGACATTGAAGAGCGATGCTAAGCACACAGTCGCTGTCACGGGAGCTTAGCAAAGGTAAAATCCACACAGGAGCCGTAAAGGACTGTTTCGCCTTTCGTTTCCTATCTGGTAGCTACACACCTGGGTTTAACAGGGGTAGCAGGGGTAGCAGCTCCCATAGTTGTATTTACGGGGGTAGCAAGAAGAGTAGGAGGGGTAGCAGTAGCGGGCGCTGTAGCAGGTGTAGGAGGGGTAGCAATCCCGGTACCCGTAGCTCCGGTAGCTACAGGGGCTCCTGCAGTCGTAGGTGCGGTAGCTGTACACGGTCCCGTAGTTGCAGGGAGAGTAGCAGGAATCCTCACACTTGTTCTGGTAGCAGAAAGTCATCTTGGTGTGATGGAAGGAGGCGAGCCTAAAACACCAAAGGGAAGGAAAAACTTGTAAGACAATGATCCCAACAGTAAGTATATCTCAAATACATGCAGGGAAGGAAGAGAGAGCCATAAAAGCCAAGCACAACACCCTCTGTGCTCATCTATTGTCCTATCCTGATTTCTTAGTGCTGGGTCTTCCCACGAGTTTTCCCTCTTGACCAGCCTTTCTAAGCTTTCCTGCACAGCCCCACTCTCCACATCCCTGGATCTTGATGGGAGATGGGATGGGAACTTGATGGGAACTGTGATGCCTATGTCAAAAGGGAGTCATTGGGAAACAAATTGGGAAGTCCTTCCTGAGACAAAGACTTCAAGGTTAAATAGAGATAACATGCAGGACAGACACAGTTTCTGACACTCAAGTATTAAGGAAAATCCAAGGAAGAAAGACTATCTTACATAGAACTAATTCTGGTTAACTCGTATCCTTAATCCCCAGTGCATTTATCTACAGCCCTTGTAGATTGATAACTACGAGGGGACGGGAAAGAGAAGGAAAACAGTATCAAATGCATCTCTCCATTATTCACTAGGTCTGTTCCTACTTACCCACTTCTTGTTGAAGGAGATTGAAGCAGGAGAAGCGAATGCATCAGTCTCGGCAGCGCGGGTTTTTATAGAGAGCTCAGTCCCAGCCAGCACGTGACTGGCACGACTGTACCCCAGCTTGGGTCCAATTACCACACATATTTAGCTTCCTTCATGACTCTTTCTCATTGATATACCGGTTCTCCACAAGGTTTCTGATTATTGGTCCACCAGCAGTATGACATACAGGCTCCACCCTCCAGGTTTCTTTCATCTCCAAACTGTACAGGGCAATTAAGCCTTGGTATCATCACGCTGAATTGACTTCAATACATTGACAAGTCAACAGAATGCTCAAGGAACGTATGAATTACCAAGCATGTCATTTTTGGAAGACCAGCCTCACTGTGCATATTGGCCTGTGTAATTAATTATACACTTCTCTTTGTTTTTTTTTAACCCCCCCCGAAATACTTGTGGAAGGGGTAGCTTCTGTTTTTCATGTGTTTCATCACTTTAATGACACGTGAAACACCAAGTTCTTACCAACCCCTTCCAACATTTCCCGTGACAAGTAAAGGAGGAAGGGTTATTTCTCTGATTTGATGCAGCAGGATTTTGCTGTGCCCGTTGATTCAGCTGGAAAATAGGCCCTAGAAGCATTAAAACGGCGTGTGTGTGACGTATTTTTGGAGACCAAAAAAAAACCTTCACAGACCCAATTGTGAAGCTGTAAATTACAGCCTTCATAAAGCACAGAAACAGGACCAAGCAGAGATATGTTTTTAGAAACCGTGTTACATAACGCTGAGGCGTCTTCCAGCAACGTGCCATTAATATTCAAATATCTTTGTATGTGTAAATATTTAATGACTATTAATGAAAGCTTTGATATTCAAAATTTAGGAAAAAAAAAAAAAAAAAAGGCCCAGAATCTTTGCCATGCCTGTTATTAACCTTCCTTTGGATGCGAGTAAACAGCAGTGTTTCGAGTTGAAGGTCACCAGGGAAGAGCAGGACGTTGCTGCTTTCCGTGTCACGCTCACAAGGGCTCAGCATTATTCACTGTTATTAATAGCATTAGGTTAAACACCTCGAGAGCATTAAGGAGATGTCACGTTGAGCCATGTTGTATCATTTGGGGGACTCCTTAGGGAAGCTACAGTTATTACAGAGATGTGTTGTGGAGTCTCTTTCCTTGAAGGTCTTCAAGACCCGCCTGGACACGTTCCTATGTGACCTGATCTAGGTGGGACCTGCAGGGAGTTGGGCTGGATGATCTCTAAAGGTCCCTTCCAAACCCAACATTCTATGATTCTATGTTCCTGTTTGTTTTATCTTGTTCCTTGTAATGAGCCTCAGAGTGAATAATTTTCTCATCTGAGGGTGAACAACGACTAAGCTGATATTTGTTGGGTCATCAATGCATCTGTATGTATTTGGTTGCAGCAAGGTGGAGACCAGACTCATCCTCTAATTCAAAGACCTTCATTGTACTTATGCTTTCAAGCTGGAAATAAATGATAAATGCAGATAATGCTAAAATTCTGACCTAAAAATTGCACTTTTTGAGACAAAACAAATCAGACAAAGGAGAAATGCTTTCCATGGACTTTTATTTCTGCAAAAACGTGAAGTTCTCTCTTCCTCAAAGCAATGCAGAGTCAACTGCAGGCTTCATTTGTCCATCCCTCCCAAACTGGGGCTGTGAACGTCAATCAATTCTGCTCTCAATATCCTTTCCTGTTATAACTCAGATTTCACCACACTCATTCTACAAATGTAATTGACCCAGGAAGTCTGAACATGAAAGAAAACTGCAATGCAATGTCATGCTTTTGGAAGCCAAGGACTGACTAATGATCACAAACCAAGGAAAACAATTACATCAACTGAAGGAATGACGTGCATAAGTAAATTTGTTGTGTGATGAATACGAGTTGGAGGCACAGCAGGCTCAGCCAGATAAATATATAAAAGGGAGAGAAATCCAAGGCTCTCTACTTGCATCTCCAGGCTTACACTCGCACTGAGCTTGGTAAGTCAGACTGACTACAAGGTCTTTATTGCTGTGTAGATGTTGTGTTTTTGCTGTATTGCTATACAGGTAGCAGCTATGCTTTTCATCATAAAATCATAGAATGGTGGGGGTTGGAAGGGACCTTTAGAGATCATCCAGTGCAACCCCCCTGCAGAAGCAGGTTCACATAGATCAGGTCGTATAGGAACGTGTCCAGTCGGGTCTTAAAGAGCTCCAAGGAAGGAGACTCCACAACCTCCCTGGGCAGCCTGTGCTTCTTCTGGGCAGCCTGTGCTCCTTCATAGCCGTGCAAGAACAGTCCTCTTTGTTTTGGTGAAAGATGGGATATTTAAGATGCCCACATAGGCTTAGAAGATTCATCTAGCCATGCACTATGAGAAACTGACTTGCTTTGTGCTATACTGAAGCATTTCAAGCTTCTTTATTTTGAAGCAGCAAAATGCATTATGATTTTTCCAATTATTTAAAACAAAAAGCAAGTACATATTCCAGCTGGCAATTAGGACATGGGCATGAGTCCAAACAAACAAGTCATCTTTTCCAGTAGAGCACTCTTCTTGGCTTGCACAAGGGGAAGACTGTTGTGGTGTCTTGTCTGGACGTCAAAAAATGGGCAGAATTGATTCTTCAACTAGTGTCTCTCAACTTATGGCTTTTAGAGGAACACTGGACATCCATAGAACAGAATCATTTCAGCTGGAAAAGACCTATAAGGTCATCATACAGGCAACTGAACTTAAAAGTGTCTTTCCTAAAAGAACTATGTGAATCTGAACTGCCAGTTCTGAGTAATGGCAACAAGGAAAGCAGCATAAAATATCCTTACAGGGAAAGGAAAGGGATAAAACCAGAAAGGAGTGAGCTGGACAAGAAAGACTCAGAGTACAGCCCTGAATGGAGATGTTCAATTGGCTCCTATGTTTGCTCTTTTCTGCCTCTTTCCTGTGCTCACACGGGGTTTGTTAGAAGCAGCACGCTGCCGCTTGGTCTCTGGGACGGACCTTACCTTCCTCTCTTGTGCTGTGTTTCAGATTCACCTCCCTCCATCACACCAAGATGACTTTC
>WBNH01009443.1:22765-39383 GCA_013401255.1 Urocolius indicus | reverse complement strand
ATGGGCAGAAACCACGACAACGTAAGTCTCAAGCAGGAATGAAACATCCAAAGTATATAAGACAGTAAATAAAACCAGAATATGTCAGGAACATCCCTCAAGACTTCATAATAAAACTTAAGCTATCCATAGCTGATGAACACAACTGGAAGTAAAAAAAGCAGGGGAGAGAACAGTCTTAATAGGAGGAATGTTCTAATAATTATTTGAGAGGTGCACAGTGTAAGCTTTTCACTTAGAAGATTAAATTTAAGTCATGACTTGCATATGATGTATGGCAGCATGAAAGGACAGCTACAAATGAACTGAACTGCCTCAGCTTGTACTCTTCCTTTCCACAGACACAAATAGTGTATGTAGAAAATATACAGTTGTATTTTATTGGGTCCTGTGAAATATAGTGAAATGTCCAGAAAAACCAATTTGTTCCCAGTGATAGAAATCACTGTTACTTCGGTAACTATCAGTATAGAATGAAGAATCTTTAAACAAAAATGTTGTCTAACACACTTCATTTCAATGGTTATTTCATATAATATTCTTTTTTAATCGAATATCAAAATACATAAAAATCGTTCTACTGATCTGGATGAGATAAAGCAAAACTGCATTATTGCTATTATGCTTTAAAAGAAAGCTCAATTAGATATAGTAGTGTTCTGACTTGTAAAGAAGATAAACAAATTGTTATTTTGTCTCCATGGATTTTCCTTCAGTAGAGACTAAAGGCTTCCATATATCAAGGGCAAAATTGTGAATAACAATATGGAGTATCTTTCACTGACTCAAACATTACTATGCCGGTCATAAAACAACATACAGTTGCATTTATTAGTCTCATTGCTGTCATCATTAAAACTGCTTTTTTAAGATCATGACTCAAGAAATGGAATCATTGTAAATTCAGCTGTTGTTTAATAAAGAGACCTTTTATATCTGAACTTGGGATGTTCATGCTATTGCAGTAGTAACAGCATGCACTTGACAATTTTGTGATTTTTTTAATCATCTATCATGTAATACCTAGTGTATAATTTTATTTACCGTATTTTATTTCAATTGAAGTACTTGTATTCTTTGACTCCTTTGAAAGCAGTCATTTCAAAGACTTAACATGGTCTCATCACCACTGAAATATAAACCAGTTGCCAACTGGCTACCCACAACAAATTAAAGCCATTATATCTTCCTGTGTATGATTTATTTTAATTGTCTGAATATAATCCTGAATTTGGAGTCTTGCTAGAGTGTGAAAACCTCTCCTTTGCAGAAAGTAGTGTATTTAACCAGCTGTGTTTTGGGGTTTGATGTGCTAGGATTTATTATGACGTATGACTAATCAAGTTGAGATTGTACCAAATTCAAGTGAATAAAACCCAGCTGTGCAGTGTGGTCTGACTTTAAGGAGTAAATTGAATCCTTTAAAATATCAGAGATCTTTCTACTCAGGGCTTATTCATTAGTAAAAAATATGTCAAGGAAACTGTTACTGTCAAAATAATGGATTTTTTTCTATATCTATTAAAAATCAGTAAATCTTTATAATTAAATTCTCATGATGTCATTTGTCAAAACTATGCTCTCAGTTATCTTTGTGAATTTCTTTATTATTGCAATAAATTATTAACTACCGTTATGTGCAGGTTTAGGAGGAAAATGAATTTAAATGAAATAAATTTATTGTGTGGTATTTATGAGAACCAGATAAATTTTTTCTTGTTTAAACCAGAAGCAGATAAACTCTTTTCACCTCTAGTTATCTTTGACTTCATTGAAGTATTGCAGTAATATGTCATCTCTTTCACTTGAACACCAATACACATTGTTCTCTTTAATTTACTGAACCAATCTAGTTTTTGAGTGTGTAGATAAATAAAAGAGAGATTACTAAAGAGAGGCTATCCAGAGTCAGAGTTTAGACTGATAATTACTTCCTACTCATGCAATTCAGTTTCTACCCGCATATCTCTAGCATGGGAGTGTCAGATCTTACTTTGAGTCAATACCATGGGAAGGTTTGCTGAAAGCTCAGTGCTAAGGAATTAACTGACCAGGGTGCACTAGTGATTTACACCTTCCTGTGGGCACAAAGATTCCCATGAAAGACTACAGCTTCTTGAAGCAAACTTTCTTTGGTATTCCTCTGTGCATTCCCCATTACACAGAGTAATGACATGAAAGCCACCATCTAATCCTAATTACAGAGGATGAGTCACTGTGACCGTACAATCTTACTCAAAAATTTTTGTCTTCCTTTCCAGTTCTCTCTCCTTGTGTCTTGCTCAAAATACATGACAAGCACCTCTGGACAAAGACTGCCTGCTGCTTTGCATTATCTCAGTGTCTAGTGCAATGTGATTCGGTTGTGATTTGAGATGCAGGTGAGCACTGGAATGCTACTGGTAAAGTGAAGAGAGAATATCAATTATAAAGGAACGAATTCCCAAGTAAAAAGTCTGGAAAATGAATATGCTGCTGCCATCATGACTGCATAGGGTATGTGGTCTGAGATAGGGCCTGGTCAAAATATAAACTGCTGATTTGGAAAATTACGATTTTACTAACAAACTGGTTAGAAATTAATATATATCTGCATAGTTCTCTGGTAATTTCTATATAACTACATTTTGCCTCTAAAACATGAAGACTGTTCAGAATGAACTCTTTTTGTCACTTTCTCACAATTTTGTGAAGAGCTGCTTTAGTTTGGTAACACGGGAAGGGTGTTGTAGTGCATGCCCAGTAAAGAGTTTTTGGACTTTCCCCTGGCTCTGAGATTCAGACCCACATCCAGGCCAGCTGGGCCAATCTAGCACCTCTACCACCACTATTTAAGGATGGGAACTTGAAATGCATAGAAGGAGATGAAAGGGAAAGGCAAGATGGAGGCGACCACGCAGACCCCACAGTCAGGAAAAGATAATGATGCCAGACCAGAGACATCCTTGCAGCCTGTGACGAGAAGTAGAGACTGCGTGAAAGAGAGTGTGAGAGCTGAAGACTCCAGGTCAGAAGGAGCAAACAGTTTAGATGCCAATGAGAAGGTAAGGCTGGCAAGGAACACTTCTCTGCAAGAGTGCAATAAATGGCCAGAAGCATCAGGAATAAACTGAATGCATCCTCCATTCTCTGCCCCTGACGCTACTTACGGGGAGAAGAGGTAATGACACCTAGTTCAAGGCTCTGAGTCTAGGAAGAGAGAAGTGAGGGAAAGGTGATCTTAAAGAGCTGGTTGCATTCCCATCTTTCACCCTACTCTGTTTTATTTTTCTGTTGGATATTTCTGTTATGTTTCAGTTGGAGGTGGAATAAATTAAGTTTTGTTTTGTTCCCCAAGAAGAAAACCTCTCTTTTGTCTGGGATCATGACTGGAAATCTGTGATATTTAAGTCTAATCATAGTCTTTTGCCCCTGGATGGGCCTAAACCAGGACATCACTATGTCCTTCTTCTTGGAAAGGAAAGAGAAACCATCAGTGAAAAGTATTTGTTTCATCTAAAGGATATCAGGGATATCTGAGAACATGCTTCTGCATAGAGTGGGATACAAACATCATTAACTTAGAGACTATAACATACACGAGAATTACTCTCTTGGTTTCTAACCAGACCTGGCCAAAAGTTCAATCTGAACAGATGCAAAAATGGACTTTTCCTAACTGAGGTATTTTATTCACCGATGAAAATTCCTAAAACACAAGTGACTGCATAAGAACATTACATTTCAGCCTGATCTATCTGACAGCAGAGTAAGAATGGATTGTGAAGGCATTTATTGTCATGAGTGCTCTGCCTCTGGACCCAGGAGAAACTGCAACATAGCAGCTCCTAGGCTTTTTAATTAAAAGTGATAAATTATTTTCACGGTGCTAATCAATTTCTCTTGGTGATCTGAACAAATGTTGCATTGAACATATCAGTTAATAGATAGTCAAGATACAGAAAAACAAATCACCTAGTAACTGACTAATATGCACACAAGTAGCATTTTTGAAGTCTCAGTTACCTCAGTTTTCCTTTCATATTCTCCATCTGCTACTTAAAAAAATTTGCTTCTGTTATTACCAATTGCATATTTTAAAAAGTCATCATGAAAAAGCTTTCTGATTAAAACCAAGATACTCATCAAACTCATTACAGCTTTCATGAGTATCTGTATCACAGTTGCTGGAAGAGTTGTTTTGCTATGGTTGCATTTTAATGAAATCTTCTTTTTCCATTTCTAATCATTAACCCTCATTTCTCCAAAGATTAGTTATCTTACAAATGTACCCATTATTCTTTTGATTTTGCCAATCAGTTTCCTTCAGGAAAGAGGTCTGGCCTGAAAACTGTGCTCAAGGCCATCAAATTTTTCTTTAAAACTATAATTTCTCAGTTCTTTCTGCATAAGTTTGTATTCTTTCTCATCAATTAAACCTCCCTTTTGTATCTTCTGCAAAGACCAATTAATTTCTTAGGCAAAACTCAACCTAATGTGTCCTTGTTTATATATCTTTCTTCTCATGTTTTCAGAGCAAGCTGAATTTGATTGGTTCCTTAGCTTGGTTGTTACTGGTTTTTCAGCTCATATGTTACAGAACTGTTAAGATAATTTCACAATGCTTTTGTTGGAAGACATTAATTTTCCTTCAACACTGACTACAATGCTGAAACAGTGACAGCGATATTACAGCAATGATTTTTTTCTTCTTTCTGTGCCACCTGTCTATGATTATAGAAAAAGTTTTCATGGTTCTGGAAGAAAGAATATTGCAGTGTTAGTTTGTGAAGACAGTATTCAGAACGTCCATGTATTTTCTGTGGGATGAAATACACTACATAGGTCTCTGTCATCCCTGCCATATGACCAGTGGAAGGTTTAGACCAGTTTGGGGACTTTGGAAGCCTTTGAAAACTTGGGTAAAACTAACATTTTCCTTTATCGTGAGAATTCACCATCAGTGAAGTGCATGAATGAAAAATTGTCTTGTCACAGCTCCAGAATTAGTTCTTCCTAGTATCAGTAATAATGAGATTTTTTACATTCTTCTAGCACCTATGAAATGAAACATATCAACTCAAATTTTCAGACTTTACTTTCTGTTGGCTTTTTGCGATTAAATACATTTGAAAATAACAGTTGTGTAGAGTAGTATTTCCAATTGTTTCCTGGGATCAGTAATTAGAAATAGCCCTCGACAGAGCTGTTTTGTGACGACAGCTCTCTGTTTGATCAGTAAAATAGGAGTGGGCTTAAAGGTGACGTAGGCAGCTTCCATAGCAGCTGAATATGCACTAGATTACTTATTTCTGAAATCAAAATGGCTCAGATATTCTAATCCAATGTAAAAGTATTTAATTTTCCCTTAAAATTATTTTTGAGATTCAAAACCATGACTCAGACAAACATAGACAAGACTAAGCATAGAGAGAAATAGTTAAGTGGGTCAACAATTATCCTGGGAAAATACAGGAGACTGAGAAAGAGATTTTTTATGGACATTTACATTTTGAATACTTTGGAGGTATCTGATGAAATACATCAGGTCATCTGGATGACAAAAACAGCTTTTGTTATTTGGTAGAAAGTAGAAAAAATAGATACCCTTTAAGAGTTCTTCTACTCTGGAAATTGGTAATAGGAGATCTTTCACTGATGATCTGCAATAATGCAAAAAACAAGTGCATTCACATGAGGTATGCCAATGAATGCAGCTATTTTTATATATATTTCTCATATAGATAGAAATTTAGAGAATTCCTGAGTCTTTTCTGAAAAAAAAAAAAATTCTAAGGGTTCATTCTGTTTTGTATGTGTGTGCACTCAACCTATGCATGTAAAAGGTGTAATAATTGTTGCCCATAAAGGTAAAAAGGAATCCTAAATTTAAACTGAGGGCTCCTTTTATTTGCTGAAGCAGGGTTACTAAGCATTAGACTAATTTATTAATATCTCATTTCATTCTTTCTTGTCGTTATGATGCTACTATGCCTGTACTAATATTGCACTCTTTGACTGAAGCAAGCAACTCATTAAACATTTTAGTCACTAGAGCTCCACTGTGAGGAAAATGTGGATGGTTTTCTCTAGCTTGATCTTTCCAAATGGATCCCCAAATCCAGGTAACCTGATGCTCAGAATGAAATGGTATCCAGTGTCCCAGAACAGTAAAATAAACAAAACTCTTCTGTCTTGCACGTACATCCTAAAAGGTCTCCCATTCACAACTTCATAATCTCTTTACAGTGGCACTGGGACTATTTTATCTAAAGCAAATTTTGCCTGTGACTTAGAACTGACTCTGGATTTAATTTTACCCAGATTAATCCAGTAAATTGCTATGCCTAAGGGTATGCTGTGTTTACAAGAGAAGTGTTGTTTCAGACACATATGAGCATACGTAAAAAAGGAGATAATTTGCATGGAGGAGCTGAGTTGTCTGTGCCCGGACTCTGGAAAGGTCAGCTGCTCACTGCAGATGTATAGGAGAAATGTTTATTCATTAAAAAAATAAAGTAGTCATATATAGAGGCTAAAAAGGAATTACGGTATGTCAGTTTACAATTATATGAAAGACAGCAAAAAAAAGGTGAACAGTTCTTCCAAAGGACACCTTTTAGTGCAACGTTTGTAAAGGGGTGGTCTCCATCTTTGTGCTGTCTTCTGTTTTTCCACAAGATGTCATCTCTTTTGTTTTGCCACAGCGCTACCTGAACGACTTGGAGACACAGTTTAAAAGATTGAATTAATTAATTTACTACTTTTTACACTACATATCAGTGTCTTTAAAATACTCGACTATCAATAAGGAATACATTAATATGATATTTCCAACACTGCAATGCGTGTCTTTTTCATGTGTTTCTGTTACCAAACATGTTCATTTTTCACAATAGCAGATACCTAATAAATGAAAACTATACTAGTTTCTTACTGAACCAGATGTTGCTGTATCTCCCTATGGCTTCATGAATAAGCATTCAGGATTTCATTAAAAAGGCTCTAATTATTCCATCTGCACTTAAACTTATATAACCTTAATTTGTAATTAAAATCTATTTCTGTCCTAATTACAGACCTGATTTTCTTAAATGGTGATATCAATGTAAATGTCAGTTTATACACTCACAGACACAGATTTTTAGAACTATATACACATACATGACATAACCACAAATCTGAAGTTTGGTGTGATTTTTTTTTCTTTTATAGCTTCAAAATAACCTAATGCAAATCTGTGAACCCATTTTCTATCTTCTATTAGTATAGCTGCTATCTCCATCTTCTAGGATTTGTCAGACATCATGTTATGGTGGCTTTGATGTCAAAGGAGCGACAATTTTTGGGATAAATGTGCGTTGGAGCAGCCCGTGCAGGGCTGCCGTGTGTGTGAGGTACCCCACGGACTTGCAGGGAAGACTGCTGTGGAGCCCACCTGCCCTGAGGCTAGACAAAGGGCAGAAGCTATCTGAAAGCTATCAGAAGCTATCAGACTGACTGAAACGCCCACTCCCTTCCCCCTTGGGCCGTTCATGGGGGAGGACAGATGTAAAAACACCAGGATCAGGGCTCTGAGCCCGGCTAGGGTGAAGGAGTGGGGAGCAGGTGGTCCGAAAGGGCTGGTCGGACTCTTCATCTTTGTACCATTCTGTGTTGTTTTGTTTTGGTTATGTTTTGGGGTTTTATGCTTTAGTTGGTATTAAAATATTTTCTGTTTTCTTCCCCAAGCCGAGTAGCCTGGTCTGTTTTATCCTGCACCTTAAGCGGCAATTAAGCTCTCCCTGCCCTTTAGCAATCCTCAAGTCTTTGGTATTTGAGGCTAATCTTGGTCTTTTGTTCCCTGATGGGCCTAAACTGCGACAGCTAGAAAGCACATAAAGGAGTAATCTTGAAAGTTTTATGACTCATAGAATCAGTGGTGTGTTTTTTCCAACCTGTGTTGCTGAAACATTTTCTTCTGTTGCAATCCTATGTGCTGGTCTGTGCTTTTTGATCCCTGTTTACATCAGAGCATAACCTCATCTCTGGAAAGTTCTATTTTTAGAGAAAAACTGGAAGACATGATGTTGCTATAAAGATGTATGCTATAAAGCAACATCTCTTTACAAATGAAAATATTTTCAATTCAATTAGACCAGATTTCTACATGTAATGGGAAATGTCATGTTTGTTAATCAAATCATAAAAGACAGGTACAGTAAGGGACCGCTAAGATCATTGTAAAAGCTAAGCCTTGCAGAACCTTGGCATTGTAAAAGCTAAACCTTGCAGAACCTTAACCACAAACATTCTGTAATGAAAATAGGTGTAGCTTGTTCAATACTTGTATATTAGAGCTTATAGATTGCGCATGAGCTAACGGATTCCAAAAGAGGGGTCATGAACAGGCCACCCGAGGAAGACTTCTGACTTCATCCCCACGACCACCGGACGACCACCAGGAGGCAGAAGAAGACCCCCTAGCAACAAGATCAGCACCTGCACAGAGTACACCAGGAAGCGATCCACTCGACTGGTAAGGACTGTATAAAAAGACTTTTACCTGGGGAGGGTATTGCGCACCGTTGGTGGAGCAGAGGCTCCCAGCCGCCCAGCGCTGTTTTGCTTATTTGCTGCTTGCTTAATAAATCTGATTTATGACTCATTTAAATTGGCTGCAATTTATAACATACAGACAAGGAAAAAGAAAACCTCTAAAAAGTGTTTAACATGAGCCACTGTCTTATCTGTACTTATGGAAGCTTCCAGTGAAAATAAGAAGTAAACATCAGGATTCTAATTAATAAATAAAACCAGTATGTTTGAAGAGCCACTCCTTCACCCTACCCCTAGCTGCAGATGCAGACATTAAAAAAACTCTTCAAAAACATGAATTCAGTTGTAGCTTTGAACACCAGAAGAATGATACAAATGCACAAAACTTCCTTTAGTCACTTCAGAGTACTTAAAAAAAATTATTAGTTTCTAGTTTCTTTCTAGTTTATGGACTTGGATTTTTTGTGGGGTTTTTTTTTTTTTTTTTTGTTGGTTTTTTTTTTTTTTTTTGAGATCTGCTTGCTTTAATACTGTCTTTGGTTCCTAAGAATTATTTTTTTGTTTTTCAGACTGAAAGCATTTGTGAAAATACTGAAGAAAAATACTATTCAGAGTGTGAAATACTGCTTTTGGAATAAATATTTTTAAGAAGAGAGCAAAAATAAAGAAATAAAAAAGGACAAAAATATATATTAATCTTCTGAGAGAGCTTTGTCCTAAGACTGTTCTTGTATCCATATACTCAGATGTAAACTGCCCAGAATCCAGAAGAACCATTTCAAATTTTGAAATCTCTTGAGGTGTCTCCTAGCCCAACTTTTTTTTCTGGATTTGTATGATTTTTTTTAATTGTTATGAAGCACTTTACCTTCTAGGATGGGACTACGTTATCTTATTCTTTGCCCTGTTTTGAGCAGGCTGTAGGGTGAAAGAGTCTCCCTGTCCTAGACTGCATCACAGATGAATCACAGCACTACCCAGACTGGCTGTGTTAAGTCCCCTGCTACAACTCGTTCCATCCAAGTAGATCAGCAATTCAAACTCTTGCAGTGTGTTCAGAAGAAAAACAAGCCTTGTCTGTCTTCTGAGATGGGGCCAGTCAGTCAAGGAGCCCTTTTATGTCCATTACTGCCTACTGTTTTGCTTATCTCAATTGAAAATTTTAAACTTCAAGCTAATCTTGAACCCACAATTGCCAGTTTTTATTTAAAGTCCTACGTTTTTTCTTTCTAGTATAAATGTTTTTCATTAGGTCTTAATTATTATGTTTCCAAAGTGATTCAGGTCCCTTTTGCCATCAGAAACATGTCAATTTACTTTCTGTGGCTTCTTTTACTCTAAACTTTCACAGTTGCTTTTTCTTCGTCCAGCTATGTCACTTCCTCTAGTCATGGCATAGATCTTAGAGTGTGCTAACAACCAAATGGTATAATCAAGCTACAGATTGCTAGAGGAGAATCAAAAGGCAAATATGTAGTTCTACTATTTTGTCTGACACACAAAGTTTACAATAAGAAAAACCCCAAAGCTTGGAATACCAAACCAATTAACTGATTATTGCAAGACAGCTACTTTACCTCATTTCAAACTTAGGCACATTTGTTCATGTTAGACATATCTCTGGGTGAGGCTTTTTTTGTCCCAATAGCACACAAAATTCAAGATAGTTCAATAACACCAAGAAGGAAGGATCACTGCAGAATCTCTTTTGCCCTATCCAGTCTGTTACTAAGGGTCCCCTGTAAAGTAGAAATCAGCTTCCCCCACATGACGCCTTAGGTTTGTAGTTGTGGGTGAGCATAATGTAGAACAACTGATGAGGTGACGTTTCCAGCCCTCTGTGTTAAAGCACAGGGTCACTGGGTAACTCCTTGATGGAGTATTTTTGTCCATAGAAGGGATGAGTCACCTCTCTGCAGATGTTGCCCATGAAATTTGAAACACTACATTAGGATAAAGGTAATTCAGTCCCTCCTCTCTTGCCTAATTCCTCTTGTGGTGTTTTGGCATAAAGTGTTCATATCAGCATGCTGTCTGTCTGGTATAGGTGACTTTTGTTTTCCTTCTTCACTGTTAGGCGGCTAAGAAGAACTTGCAAGTTTTGTTCAGACAGAGTAGAAATTTCAGCTCATCCTAAAATGTATACATTGATCTCCCCACTGCAATCACCTTCTAATTTGTTAGTGTCGTGGTTTGGCCCACCTAGCACAGCAGCACCACGACAGTCCCTTGCTCGGTGCTCCCATTCACGCCCACCCTCGTTAGGATGGTGGAGGCCCCAGCGAAATGGGAGTAAAAAGATAAGCAAGGTTGTTGTGGATTAAGACAAGGACAGGGAGAGCTCACTGCCAATTATGGTTCCGGGCAAAACAAACTCCAGTACTCGACTTAGAGAGGAAAGTAGGAAAGTTTATTCTACAAGAAACAGAACGGAATAAAAGCAAAAGGGAGTAGGATGATGAGAAAATTACAACCAGCACTTTAAGATCTCCCTCCCCCATCCCTCCTTTCTTCCCGGGCCCAGCTCACTGCTCCCGATATCTCTACCTCCTCCCCCCACAACGGCTCAGGGGGGCAGGGAATGGGGAATGTGGTCAGTCTCTCACAGATGGGCTCTGCCGCTTCTGTCTTCTCAGATGAGGATGACTCCTGGCATTCTTCCCCTGCTCCAACACGGGGTTCCTCCCCCGGCACACAGTCCTTAGCAAACTTCTCTGGCATGGGTTGCTCCCAGCAGCTGCGGCTTCTGCCGATATGGGTTCCCTCTCTCGGGACAGAGTCCTTGGTAAATATCTCTGGCATGCATTCTTCATCACAATTGCAGTTTCTTCTACCGATACGGGGTCCCTCTCTCGGGACACAGTCCTTGGTGAATATCTCAGCTTCTCCAATTCTCTCCACAGAATGCAGGGGAGTCTCTGCTCTGGTACACCTCCTCCACTCCTTCATCACTGGCCTTGGAGTCCGCATGGCCGTTTCTCTCATTGTTGCTACTCCTTGCACCACCACCAGCCAGAAGAAAGAAGAAGAAGGGGCAGAAGAAAGAAGAAGCAGGAAAAAGATGGAGGAAAAGCAACCTCTTCTTCCAGCTTCTTCTTAAAAAGTGATAGTGGAGGCGTCTAATTGGCTCAGCCCCAGACAAGGGTCTGGCTCAGAGCTGGGGAGAGTTGCAAACAACTTCTTACAGGCGTCATCTTTACAGCCCCTTCCCCCTTACCAGAAAAGGCTGTCATGTCAAACCATGACAGTTAGTATCTTCCACAGTCTCTCTTCAAACCTTAGAGTGTGCTTTAACATGCTCTACTGAAGATTAGCAGTCACCTTTTAATTAGGCATACTTTACTGTCAGAAAAGGCAGATATGTGAACATCTGGCTCTGAGCCCATCACACATCATAGGTGGTTACTGGTTAAGGTTAAGTCTGCATCTTACCTAAATAATGCATGACCACTTTTTGTTTGTTTCCTTGCAATCTATTTACACAACTGTAGCATGCTTTAGAATAATGCCATACATGTGATATTTGAGTTTTTCTTTTAGCTACCTTCTATATTCGAAGTAAATAGTGACATATGAATCCCACTGCCCCAGAGCACCTTAGGAGCACTCTGAAGCTGAGTAAAACCCCTTCATGCCTTTATCTGACAGTGTAAAATTTTGCAATAAATCATAAGAAATACACTAACGGTGCCTGTTCAGCTGTACTTCTCAGTGTGTTGGGGAGGTAGAGCCAAGGTTTTACCCTGACAATTGCTTTTGTGTGGAAAAAAAAGACATAAGCACACAGTGAATGTTTTTTTTTCATATTCCTTAACCCTGCCTGTAGTAATCCAGGGGTTGAACGTGATTCTTCTTTCTGACGGCAAATAGTCCTGTTGTATCTAGTGGGACAATAATACTGCTAATGGCTGGGCTGCAGTAAAAATATTAATTTGACTGAGAAGACCTGAAGTAAGAGGGCAGTGACATAACCTGAAAGAGTCATGAAACGGCTAAATGACAGTTTTACTGATAGGAACTAAATGAACAGTGTTACTCAAATTCCTTTTAATTATGAGCCATAAACCAGATTTTAAATAGGGGACTATAACTCTGTTCATTTAACCTGGTCAAGCTTGAATGTCCAACATTTCCAGTGTTGCATATAGAATATGCACATAACTTCAATGTAAAGGGTATATCTGAAGGAGCAATAGACTTTAATTTCTTCAGTTTATTTAAGATTATATTATTTTCTTGGCTCAGCTTTAGAATTTCTATTGTTGACAGTATATTAATCAGTCTTGCTGTGGACTGTATCAGTTTAGGTTCAAAATAAATGGTGTCTCTCATATTGAAAAAAGATGGTCTTATGAGTACTACAGTGAGGAAAGAAAATGGCTACCAGAAAAATCATCATTCTCAGAAACTGACATTCCACAAAAAGTTAAAGATTTTACTGCTCACAAGACATAATCTGATGAAAAGGGTTTTTTTGAGACTTTAAATACGCAAAGATCAAGAACAAAAAGCTAGTTTTTAACACACAAATTCTGAGCAAAGTTTGAATTTTCTGTAGTTTCATTGAAATAAAAAAAACTTCAGGAAGTCCCCCTTATTTCATCAATTGATTAATGCTTTGACTAGCTCTGTTTTTTAGGATATTTTTGAGTATAGAGAAGGGGGAAAGAAAGAAAGGAAGAAATGTTACTATTCCTTCCAAGTATACAGCAGATGTATACTGTAATTCATAAACCTTCTTTTATATTGATTTTAAAGAATACATAAGTTCCCATTTTCTCCAGCTGCAGAGCCTAAGGCATACCTTTTCTATCAGTAGGACACTAAAGTCTGTCTGAGGGAGATATACATCTTCTCTAAAAAATGAAAACATCTGAAGGTTGTGTAAAGGTTGTACCTTGGAGTCAGAATACTAATAAAGGTAAAGAATTTTTAATAATACTTTAATAATACTGTTAATACTTAACAGTTTTAAGGAATTTTTCTGGGTTGTCTCTTTCGGAGATCACTCTCTGTGAAAACCTACTGTGTATACAGGTCTAGGATTTGCCAGGTTTTTCATTTCTATGATATATTTCACCTTCAGTAACAGAGACCCCAACCAAAGATGTACAGGGAGACATTTAAAGTTTATTTGGATGGTGTCTTCTTCAGGCAGAAAAGTAGTGCTGTCTGCCTCATGCTGAGAGACCTGGTGCACCAAACGATGGAGGATGGACATGTTGTGCTTCAATCACTGTCACTGTGTACCAGTGAAGGCACTGTTGGGCATGGAATATGGTTAAGAAACATGACAGCTGAGTACTCTGAAAAGTCTTGTTTTCCAAGGTGAATAACAGAGTACCAATATCCTCATTAAGTATGCCTTACTTGGTGGAATTTACTTGGTGGAAACACCTTGCTGTAATATCGGCACCTGGACAGTTCCTTGGAGAGGCAAGAAAGTTAAAAAAAAAATAACCTTGCTTTTTTTTGATCAGGAATGATTGCAAGATGAAATCTACTCAGGCTGAAGAGAGTTACATCAGTTACCAGCTAATAAAATAACTTGTATGGTAACCTTTTTCAAAGTACCCAAGCAAGAGTGCTCTGTGTACACAGTCTGGATGTTCAACTCACACCCACAGCTTAACACACTCTTTAAAAATGAGAGATTCACCATGGCAACAGAGAAGTCTCACTAGGATCTGCCATGACTGAGGATCTCCTGATTACTTCTGTTTTTTATGTTTGTTCTTTATGGAACATCCCATCTTGGTTGTCAATATAAGCGGGACTGATAGAACAACTTGGTGGGCACCTGGCACCCAGTTGGGGATAAGCCACCACAATGAATTGATATTTTTAATCTATGCTCATTTTCTTGTTATCTTAACCATTACACTTGTAAAGATACAGTAACCCATTTTGTCTCTTAATCTGCAATCTCAAGTCTAAATGTATACTTGTATTTTATACTGCTTCACTTCTTTAGGTCTTCATGTTGCTGATCATGTCCTAATTTTGTTAATCCTTACCCTATTGCTATTAAAAAGATAATCCCTTGCACTACTGAAGATTAAAATGGCTTCAAAATTGTTTTCAAATATTTATGAAGAAGAATAAGGAAAGAAAGATTGTTTGCTTGCTTTTTTTTTTCCAAATCTTCTGAGACATGACTTGACTTAGATTATCAATTTGAATAATACCAACAATACCTTGAAAATAGAGGTTAAATGGAGAGGCTGACGGGCCATGAACTGAACTCAACCTACTGAAACTGTCTGTAATTTTATATATTTTCCCAGTTTGTTGGGAGCCTTATTCTCTTTCCTCCATAACCCAAAATTGCAGGTCTGTTATACACATGTGTGCTAAGCGCCTTAATGGATTTGGACAGCCTCTCCCTGATTTCTAAGATGCATTCATTAGGTGGTTCTTGGAAGCAGGTGCTCTTTATGCATTGTGCTGTGCTTCTCTCTCTCTCCCCTGTTAAGCTTTTCATCTCTGCTAATGATTAAAAATGATGGATTTTGAATAACAGCAGACTCAGCTGCACTACTGGGGAGATTTGTTTCAAATTGCTTGCCTTTCTCCTAGGGTTTTGAAAAAAAGGAAGAGGTATATGTTTATATAGGTCTTACATCAATATTTACCTTCAGTTGATCTTCCACTGTCCTCACAGATTTTTCTGCAGGTTAATGTTTGTGCTACCTGTTTCCCTTTGTGCTCTTCCGACATTCTGGTACAAAGGGGTCAGAGACTGAAGCATGAGATCTGGAAAGTCTGAAAACCTACTGTCTGCACTGATTGTTGTTAGCTATTTTCTTTGCAGCTTGGCACATGGCATTTCTAAATGCCCAATAGTGAAGATAACCAGATAATCTAGTTGGATCTTGCAGATCATCTATACTATATTTTAATAATTTTGGCCAAGGATTGGGAGAGGATGCCCAGCTCTGTGCTACCTTGCTGAGTCACAGAATTGTTTTAGTTGGAAAAGACCTTTAAGATCATCCAGTCCAACTACTACCCCAATGCTGTCAAGCCCACTATTAAACCATGTCGCTCGGCATCTCATACAAGTGTATAAATATATGTAACTAAATATCTCCAGAGATGGTGACTCCACCACCTACCAGCATCTAACAACCTTCTTGGAGAAACAGTTCTTCCTCAGATCTCAGAAAGTGCCCTTTCTGGAAAACAGAATCACAGAAGCCTTTTGCAGCAGAGAGAGAATAAGCTGAGAGAGTAGGATGCTGTCTGACAAGACCCCCTTTGCCAGCTTCTCTCATCTCTCCCGGTCCCTACATCCAGATATTCAGGATTCCCTAGGTGTTTAATTGCTAAACTACTTAGCCGTGGCTTTCACTAATACACAAACATACATCATCAGGCCCAAACACTGATGAAGTGGTGTTATTGGGTTGCAGAGTGGTGGTGTGCTATTGAGCAGCATTTCTTCTAGTAATATTTCTCCCCCTCTCCGATTTGGTGAGACTCCACCAGTAGTACTGCATCCAGTCCTGGGGTCCTCAGTACAATACAGACATCAAAATGTTAGAGCAGCTCCAGACAAGGGACACAAAGATGACCAGAGGACTGGAACACTTCTGTTACTAAGACAGGTTGAGAGATGGAATTGTTCAACTCCGGGAAGACATTATTGTGCCCTTTGAAAACTTGAAGTGGTCTTAGAAGAAATATGGAAGGGGATTTTTTTACCATGGTCTACATATGATAGGACAAGGAGTGATGGTTTTAAACTAGAAGAGAGTCAGCTTTGGTTATATATAAGGAAGAAGGTTTTCAAGATGACAGTGGTAAGAACCTGGAACAAGTTGCCCAAGAGACACTGTGGATGCCCCATCCCTGGAAGTATTCAAGGTCGGATTGTACTGGGCTTTGAGAAATCTGGTCTAGCGAAGGACATCCCTCTCCATAGCAGGGATGAGTTTCGAAGGTCCAACCCAAACCATATGTGACTTTATGACAAGAACACATGAATGAAGCTCATGGACAAACCACATTCCCTGTGCCCTCAAGGTGGATTAATAACGAAAAACTCACCCGTACTAATTTTTTTTTTCATTTTCATTTTCTTTTTTTTTTTTTTTGT
>WBNH01009443.1:0-22451 GCA_013401255.1 Urocolius indicus | reverse complement strand
CTTTTTTTTTTTTTTTTGTGTTAATAATTTTGAGAATGTGGAGGTCCTGTTGGTTGCTGTTGAGATTTAGCCCTGGCTAGTTGCCAAATGCCCACCAAGTCATTCTGTCGCTCTCCTTCCAAACCTGGGCAGCCCCTCCACTACAAAAACTTGACCTAGACAAAACTACTACAATTGCATGTCTGACTGGTTATTCTAACACTGTAGAGAAAGAAGATGTCTCAATTTCTTCCCATTACAATGGTTTTAGATGTTCCTGAAATTATAGGTCTGTCTGAATTTTGTTATACAATGTCCTGTTGTCATTTGTTAAGGAGGCTCATATCTAATTTGACAAAGATAGTCAATGCTTTCCTAGACAGAAAGGCTAAAGAGTAAGATGTTTCTATATTAAAAGTAAAGCCAATTTCAAGTTAATTAGTTATGATCGCAATAACTTTACTGATTAGATCTTACTCCACAGGAACATATTTTAGTAATTTTTTTTATTTTAAGGCTTTGAGGTATTTTTTTAAAGTACTTATTTCCCTCCCAGGAAAATTAGCACAGTAAACCAGAGTCTCAGTCTTCATCTTTTTTAGGCAATGTCTTCAATTTCTCAGTGAACACTCAAAATAGAATGCTATCCCATAACAGCATTGAGCCAGGAGAAATTGGGAATGTTTATGATGTTGTTTCTGAAAGCCAGTCAAGTCCAGCAGCCATTACTCAGTGTTTTACTCCATCTATACTTGGGATTCAAAGTTTCTTCCCTTTGGCATTTCCCTCTTCTTTCCATAAATCCTATGCTGAATGACTAAGCTGCTGCTGATGCTGCAGAGACAAACCCATATGATTACAAACAGACCTATCACACCAGATTTTAAATATCAAATTTTAAAAACAAAATAAAATTTTCCATTAGAAGTCCAGTATGCAATGACCAAATTCCACATTCTAGCTGTAACCTTTATACTGCTAAGTCAGAGGCAGATAAATTATCAGAATCTGCATTGTAATGTGACTTTGTCTCCCAATCCTATAGCAAATAAAGACTACTGAGCATAACAATGCATTATGTAACAAAACTGCCACTGAACCTGAATGGCAGCAAGCTGCCATGCATTATTTACGTTGCTGATGCTAAAATAGAAGTACAAAAGCCAGATTTGACACTGTGTGCTCAGTCTACCCTGGCATGCAACACACCAGAAGGATCGTTCAGCCTGTAGGTCCTGGCTCTAGAGGAGTATTTAAACCTCTTTAATGCAGAGGGCTTTACAGTAGAAGCATGAGAAGATAGCAGGGTGGAAAGGCCTGTTTCGGCTTTCCCACAGACCCATGGAGTTGTTCCTAAAGGTTGAAGACCGCAGATGGCTTATGTGGCCCTTTTTTTAATGACAGGAGCTGTCTTTAGGCCAAAAGCCACCTTAAGATATCTGGACTTCATTTCTGGTTAGAAAAACAATACACTTTCTGCAGTGTCTGTATGTGTAATCGTTCTTCTAGTATTTGAACTATGACTCTGCATCTGCACTTTTTTGCCAGAGAGCATGAAGTATGCTCAAAAGAGTTTGCCTCAGAAATGGAAGTGATGCTGAGCATTAAACAAGAGGTGTCATTCACACAAAGATAGTATTTCATCAGTGAGTTACATCCTTTTATTAAAAACAGATTATAATTTTTCCAGGGGCAATACTACACTGAGATTAAATCCTTATTCATGTGCAATCTCTTCTATATCAATTATTATAGCAATTATTGACATTCATCAGCAGTCTGGCTTCCTGATGGAGACTATTAAGCCCTTGGAAGAAACACCTCAGCTTAGGCACTTGTCATCTTGGAGAGATATTTTGTTCTCCCAAGATTTTTTAAACAAAGGAAATTCAAGAAGTTGAAGAAGAAGTTATTGTGATAATTCTCTGAGGTAACTGCTAGCACTAAGTTGATAGGATCCTGCACAGAGATGCCTAGCAATAGTATCTCTGTACATGCTGCTGTTCTCATTAAGCTTGTCATGGGCTTAATTGCAACCACAAAGCAAAACAACTTTGGGTTTCAGAAAAATCAAGAATTTGCAGGTTGTTACAGGTGATTGATTTGGCTGCAGTAGAGTCACTTCTACCAGATGGACACTTACTTTAAGGCTTTGGTAAAGCACTAAGCAGATCAGAGGTTTTTGGGTATGAAAGGCTGATGTAATGTAATTACACATATCAATAAAAATCATGCCATATAGCACACTGTAGTGTAGTGAATTCAAGTGAAAAGTAGTTGTTTTTCAAGATAGTATATTCAACAAGAGAGACCATAGTGATACTTTTGAACTATAAAATATAATGTGTAGACATTTTGCTTACCATTTTCTCACATTTATGGAATGAATAAACATATCACAAGAATAACCCTTTTCAGAATGATCAAATGCTTCAAATGTGAATGATGCTGACACAAGCACATAGAAGGCTATGACATAAACCCACAAATGTTAGGGTGTAATATTGGCATGCAATATATGAGCAAATGAACATATGATCTTATGAACATAAGTTTAGAATAACTGTAAAAAAAAGGATAAATGACTATGTTGCTGTGGATCTAGTTGAATAACTGGATACATAAGTCACCTAGTGCTGTTTTTGTTAAAAAATGACCCTTTAGTCTCTGCACTCAACCTACCTAATGGTGTTTCAGAAAGTGCAAACTCCACCTCCTTGCCCTGTACGGACAGGTTGTCAAATAAGAAAGATTTTGTAGTGGAAGTTAGTGGTTAGTGTTTCCACTGGGAGAGTATTTTTTCATGGATTCATGTAGTGGTTTTGGCCTGGGCCAGGTTTTTCAGTAGCAGGGGAGCTAAAGAGGTGGCTTCTTTAAACAAAGAGAGTTGCCAGAGTTTCCTCTGTAGCTGACAGGGTTAGGGCCAGTCAATTTTAAGCTGGACCCTGCACCTGACCCAGGCCTGGCCAATTAGTCATGGAGGTAATGCCTCTGTGAATAACATATTTGAGAAGAAGAAGTTGTTGCACAGTTACAGAACTGCAGCAGCAATAGGGAGAGAAAATGTGAAAACATTTCTGCAGACACCAAGGTCAGTGGAGAAGGAGGAGGAGGAGGGTGCCTAGGCACCGAGAAGAAGGCTCCCCTGTGATATGTGGTGAGGACCATGGTGAAGCAGGTTGTCCCCCTGCAGTCCATGGAGGACCACTGGCAAGCAGAGATACACTCGTAGCCCATGGGGGAGGTGCTCACGCAGGAGCAGGTGGATGCCTGAGGGAGGTCGTGATTCCATAAGAAGTTCATCCTGGAGCAAGTTCCTGGCAGGACCTGGGAGTCTGTGGGGGAGGTGCCCACGGTGGAGCAAGTTTGCTGGCAGGACTTGTGATCCCGTGAGGGGACCCAGGCTGGAGCAGTCTGTCTCTGAAGGACTGTCTCTCCTGGTGGATGATCCACCCTGGGCAATGTGTGAGGAGCTGCCCTGTGGGAGGTCCCATGCCGGAGAAGTTTGTGAGGAGATGTAGCCCATGGGAAGGACCCATGCTGGAGAAGCTCATGGGGGCCGCACAGTGTAGCAGTCAGAAGTGTGAGGAGGCCTCCCCCTGAGAAGCAGCAGCGGCAAAGTTCATCTGTAATGGGTTACTGCAACCCCCATTCCTCATCCCCTACACCGCTGTGGGGGCTAAACCACCCCAATTCAGTAATTGTCTCTCTAGCTGAAGTGTCATTGAGAATATGCTGATCTCGTCCAACAATCTTAGCTGTCTTGTTTTCAAAATGAGACTCTCACTTTTTTACAAGTTCTGGTAGCCAGTCAGCCCCACAATGCACAAGCAGTGTCTTGGTATTACAGTTAGCTGAAATATCCACCTCTGTTTTTTCCTGTTGTGAGCCTGTTTGCCAGTAGGCATTGCCACTGAATTGATTCTGGACACTTTTGTATTTCTCTGTTGCCTAGCACCAGCCAGAAGGCTGATACCTGCCAATGTACACCACAATGATTTTTCTCTTAGCAAAAAATGAGTATCAGAGATAGTGGGGGTTTTTATCTGCTGGTATATACACAGTAACTGTAGCTGCAGTACAGTGTTTACACCTTGGTCTGGTTTGTATGTATCTTTCTGCTACGTTTAACTTACAATAAGACCACAATTCAGGGTTAAATATTAAAAACATCCCTAGTTAAAAGATAATGATTAACAGCCCAGGTGTTTAGACCTGCAGACATCTCTGCGCGGAAACTGCACTTCATTTCACAGAGTATTTCCAAGAATGATGCTAAGAGTTACATTCAGCTCTTAGTGACATACACCTTTCAGATTTTTGGCCATTCATTGTAGGAATGCAAGCATTGTGTTTATCTATTGTATGTAAGTAACAAGATTGTATCCTGTACACGTAAGATAACAAAGGTCATTGGCTAAACAGTATTAATAATTAGATGTTTTTTAGTTCAGCAAACATTGACTAGCTCCTTTCACTTCAATTTTATTGCTTTTCTCCTCTATCTTCTCACTGTTCTTGCCTTATAATATGTTTGCTTAGTTTAGACTGAATGTTATGTTTTTCAGTCTCTTACAGTTTTCTGGAATAGGAATAAGAGATAGACTCATGCTGTTGCTTCCCACTTGCAGTAATGGTAAAGCTGCTTTACTTCTTGCCTCTTGTCAGACATATTTTACCCTCTTGTCTTCCAGAAGAAAATATCAACATTAATTTGTTATGGCTTAGTATTTGCTTGTATCAGGCACAATGGAAACAGAAAAATGGAAGGATGCCTGTTTAGATGTTGATTGCAGGGAGGCTTAGATTAGTCAATGTATGGATGTCAGCTAGACCTGCTCTGATTAGAATACCAGGCAGGATCATAATCCTGGATTTTAGCAGAGCCAATTTTGGCCTTTTCAAGTAATTGCTACAGGACATCTCATGTGACAGGGTATTAGAGGGTAAACGGCCCAAGAGAGTTGGTCTCTATTCAATGATTGCTTTTTCCAGGCTCAGTATCAGAGTATCCCAGTGGGTAGGAAATCAAGAAAGGGAGCCAGGAGACCTGCATGATTAAACAGGGAATTTTTGGGCAAACTCAAGTGGAAGAAGAGAGTCTATAGGTCATGGAAGGAAGGGATGGCCACTTTAGGATAAATATAAGACTGTCCTCAGAGAATGTAGGGAGGTAACTAAAAAAGCTAAAGCCTTGTTGGAGTTGTACTTTGAAAGAGAAGTCAAGGACAACAAAATGGGCTTCTTCAAATACATTGCAGACAAAACTAATGCTAGAGGCAATGTAGACCCACTGTTGAATGAGGCTGGAGTCCTGGTGACAGAGGATACAGAGAAGGCACTGTTACTGAATGCCTTCTTTGCCTCAAGTCTATACCGCTGGAGATTGTCCTCAAGGGCCCCAGACTACGGAGGAAGTCAAGTGAAAGAAAGGGTTTTGTTTAATAGATGAGAACTGGTTTAAGGATCAGCTGAAGCAATCAGATGTACATAAATCCTTGGGTCCTGATAGGATGTACCCATGGGTGTGGAAGGAACTGGCAAAAGTCATTGCTAAAACACTCTCCACCATCTTCAGTAAGTCGTGGAGAACGGGGGGGTGCCTGAGGAGGAAAGCAAATGTCACTCCAGTCTTCAAAAAAGGCAAGAAGGAAGAGCCAGGGAACTACAGAGCTGTCTGCCTCACCTCCATCCCTGGAAAGGTGATGGAACAACTCATCCTGGGTGCTGTCTCCAGGCATTTAAAGGACAAGAGGGTCATTAGGAGCAGCAACATGGTTTTACCAAAGGGAAGTCATGTTTGACCAACCTGATAGCCTTTGATGAAGCTGAAACCAGGTGGATAGATGGTGGTAGTGCAGTGCATGTGTTTATCTTGATTTCAGTAAAGTATTTGACACTGTCTCTCACAGCATTCTCACAGCAAATCTGAGAAAGTGTGGGCTGGATGATCAGGTAGTGAGGTGGATTGTGAACTGGTTGAAGGGAAGAAGGCAGAGAGTGGTGATGAATGGGGCAGGGTCTAGTTGGAGGCCTGTATCTAGAGCAGTCCTTCAGGGGTCAGTGCTAGGACCAGTTCTGTTCAATATATTCATTAATGACCTTGATGAGGGAACAGGGGGCACTACCAGTAAGTTTGCTGATGATACTAAATTGGGGGGAATAGCTGACACACCAGAAGGCTGTGCAATCATTCAACCAGACCCGGAAAGGCTGGAGAGTTGGGCAGAGAGAAACCTAATGAAATGTGACAAGGGCAAGGTAGAGTCTTGCATCTGGGAAAGAATAGCCCCATGTACCAGTACAGGTTTGTGAATGAACTCTTAAGAGAGTAGCATGAGACAAAGGGACCTGGGGATCCTGGTGGGCAGCAGGATGAGCCTGAGCCAGCAATGTGCCCTCGTGGCCAAGAAGGCCAGTGGCGTCCTTGAATGTATTAGAAGAGAGGTTGTTAGTAGGTTGAGACAGGTTTTCCTTTCACTCTGCTCTGCCCTTATGAGAAGTCATCCAGAATATTGTGTCTAGTTCTGGGCCCCTCATTTCCAGAAGGACAGGGAGCTGCTGGGAAAGAGTTCAGTACAGGGCCACCAAGATGATGTAGGGAGTGGAGCATCTCCCTTATTATGAAAGACTGAGGGAGCTGTGGCTCTTTTGCTTGGAGAAGAGGAGACTGAGGGGTGACTTTATTAATGTTTACAAATGGACACGTGTCAGCAGGATGGAGCCAGGTTGTTCTCAGTGATGTCCCATAATAGGACAAGGAACAATGGGTATAAGCTGGAACATAAGAGGTTCCAAAGAAATATAAGGAAGAATTTTTTTCACTGTAAGGTTGATGGAGCACTGGAACAGGCTGCCCAGATATATTGTCGACTCTTCTTCTCTGGGAGTCTTATTGCATGGGAAGTGCTTACTGAGTTGGGCACACATTCACAGAAATGTCAGAGTGACTCAAGTGCTATATTTTGGTGAATAAACTCTGCTTACACAGACTGCACCCAGCTAAAGTCATGCAGCTCTATCAGTCTACACATGCTCAGCTGATTCATTGTCTGCAAGGAAACTGTCCTCTTCCACAGCCACCTCCTGTGACAGGGAAGTGGACAGTGCTGGGGCCCTTTATTCTGTCCTCCCCAAGACCCAACCAGCAGATCTGACTCAGAACTGAGACCATCTGCAGATTCTTGCCAGGACTTGCTGACCTGTTCAGTCCCAGACACATCACAATTCCCCAGGGAAATGGACTTCTGCCCCTCTGCTACTGGGGCAGCCTACAGCTCTTCTTTTACTTATTCCTTTTCTATTGTCTCTCTTCTCTCCACCATGCCTTCTGCACACCTGACTGTTAAAAGCAGACAAAGTGCAGATATGCTTAGTAAAGACATATGTTTGACATTGACTAGACAAGCAACCTATTAAAGTGGGCTGTGACAGCAGTTGCCAGATGAACAAGTAAGTTCTTGTAGCTGAAAACAAGGTAGCAGGAAATTAATACTTTCTTCACAATATAGGAGTGATGTAAGAGTGAATTTGAAGTATGAAATGGGAACTTGGTGATAACTGTAAGTAAAAGAGCCATAAGCTGAAAGTGATACAGTTGGTTAAGGACTAGACCTTCATAGCAAAGGTGAAAAATCTGAGTTTTGAAATAACAGCTTCAAAACTCTTCCGGAATGCAAAGATGACAATTAAGTTTACAGTATTTCAGTTTCTGTTCGGTATAAAGCATGATCTCATATCTTATGCTGCTTTTACTTTAACATTTGAAGTTTATACTGAAGTTTTAGCTTAACAGGTGGTAGTTTTTCACTGTTAAGAGGGGCCCAGAAAGCTCCTTGCAGTTTGCACACCATTTCTGACTGAAAGAGCAGTTCTGGTGAGTTGCTGTGGCAGGGTCCAAGAGAAAACACAAGATTTTTCTCACTTCAACAAAAATTCAAGTGAAAAATCTTTCTCCTTTTCGCTATATTTCATAGTACAAAGACAAAAACACCCTTTATTTCTCATGGAAGAAGTTAAGCTATTGCAATATATTTGCAGGCTGCCAAAGGGAAGGGAAAGTGTTCTCGAAGCAGCAGCAGCACATCATGCCATCTCTTGCTCCCCAGCTGCCCTCTCCATGGTGGTGCCTGGGATATGGCACTGCTGTAACTCCTTCATGGCTCACAACCTCCTCTTGTCCCTTGCATGACAGCATGGGTTCCATTACAAATTCTTTTTAGTTGTAAAAGAAACCAAGTACCATGTTCAAACGGTATGTTTCCTATGCAAATTGTTTTTATTTACATCTGAATTTTCTGAAATTTGCTTAATTGAAGAGAAAAATATTACAACAGAATTGTGCTCAGAGATAATAAAATAAGGAAGTGGCATTTCAGATAGTGTTATGGCATGCTTATGAGTTCCTTTTCTCTTTATCTCTCTTACATAATTTTTATATCAGACTGCTAGATGTAGTTTAGTTGTATATTTTAATGTATACACTAATGGACGCAAGCCTTTCAGCTGTAGACATGAATAAAATATTTTCATAGAATCATATGGGGTTGGAAGGGGCCTCTAAAGGTCATCTAGTCCAATCCCCCTCCCAAAGCAGGTTCATCTAGATCAGGTCACACAGGAACGTATCCATGCAGGTTTTGAAAACCTCCAGAGAAGGAGACTCCACACCCTCCCTGAGCAGCCTGCGCCAGGGCTCCCTCACCCTCATAGTTAAATGTTTCTTTAGGTTTAAATGAAACTTTCTGAGTTTCAGCTTCTTTCCTTTGTCCTTTGTCCTGTCACTGGATACAGTAGTAAAAAGTGATGTTCCAGCCTCCTGCCATCCTCCATTTAGATACTGATAAATATTAATGAGGTTCCCCCACCACACCCCCCTGCCTCGCAGTCCCAGTTTCCTAATAGAACAATTTGAAACAAGTATCTATAGCATGTATTTTCTCTGTTTCACAGGCAAGCAGCTGTGGATTCAGATAGCAGAAGCAGAAATACAAATAGAAGTCCAGGCATCTTAAACTCTTATGCTCATCTTTATAATTGACCATTTACATTAAAAGGAGATGACAATTTCTGGAATTTTCATTTGAAATGGGAAATTGTGGGGATTATAAATCACCTGAAAATTCCAGGGAACACACTGACAAATAGCTAGGACAAGATCATTCAGTCATAATTACATTTACAAATATTTTAGAACTAAAAGATTAAAATTAACAAAAGTATTGAAGGTGCTTATTAGTACATATGGATAAAATTCTAGTATTTTCCCAAATACAAATCTAGTTTTGTTAATGTTTGGTGCTGGCTAGAATGAAATGCATACTACTAGAGATTACTACTTTCATTAATTTCTCATGTTGATTTTTGATCAGGGTAAAAGCTTGCTCTTTCTGGTGTACATTTAAGTAGGCTTGTAGGTACAGTGAAATGTGTAGAAACTACCATCACAGATTGTAGCAAAGGTAATATTTTTGCTAGTATGCTGTAAACTACATCCCTAAGGAGTACAAATTGTGAAGCTAAAAAACTTTTGTGATAACTGAATCTGTAAAATCCTTCTGTTGTCACAGCACTGTTAATGAGGTATGTGTGTTTTCCTGTCTCCTTGCCAATGTATTTACGTGGCTAAAACTTGCTGGTGAGGTCTGCACCTCAAAACTGAGTACATATAGTGAGAACTGAGACTTGGTTCTCTCACTCGGATACACTGCTACAGAGTTAAATAAACTAGGAACTTAAGGACACTTTCCTTGGGACTATGTTCAAAAAATTATTGTCAGTGTTCCTACTGAATTGTATATACCCTGGTTAGTAACTTCATAACGTATGAGTGCATTTTGTTGTTACTGAAGATGTATTTAGACACTCTGCAAGCATCAGCTTCTTAAACACCGCAATATCTGCCACTGATTGCCAGCAAATGCCCCTGATTAGCTCCATTGTTATGAACAGTGAACACAGAGGGGAGGGGAAGTATTCTGAACACTCTTTACAGTGCAATCTTTATAATGTGCATCAAAACCTTATTTTCAAGGATCGTTCACAAGATCATATTGTGCAAAATGATAAAAAAGGACTATGTAATGACCTCAGTTTGGACCTGTACTAAGAGTGTTTCAAATTCATAAAAGTTGCTTGGCCCTTATAGATGCCCCTGATTTCAGCATGTCATTAAATTTGAAGAGTTTTTGACACAGTAGTATTTAAGTACACTTGATTGATCAATATATTTATATGTGTATTTCTTGGTGTATGTGAATTTATCAAAGTATTTCTGGTTTGTCAAGGTGTTTGACTTGTTGTCACTAGAACGGATAGTCTTTTAAATGATGTCTCTTTTTTTTCTTCTAAGATTCAGATTCTAAACTTTCTAAATTGAGTCACGTCTTTTCTCAGCAGAAGTGGAAAGAGAAGCAATACATTTTGGTTAGCCTTTCTTAAGTTCACAGTTACAAAAGTGTTTACATAGTTTCCATGAAGTCTTTCTTCAAAAATATTATAAAAGAATCATTGTTTTCCCTAGCCTACACTATTTTCAGGTAGCTTTTGAAGCTACTTGGATAACCTACTTTGGAAATCTGTTTGTTTTGCTTGCAGTTCTGTAGGAGAAAATAAGAGCTCTCTCAGGAACATAAAACGTAGTACTAGCTAAAAGTGTCTTCCACAAGTTATTGAAGTCAATAAGAATCTGGTTAGATTAAACAAATTTTGGATTAGATCCAAGGTGAAATTTAAATGATTCACTAACTGAAGAGGTCTACAGTTTTACTGAGTGCCTTTAAGTGCATGCCTGGGGAAGGTGCTGGAGTTCCTGTCTGTTCCTACAGTTCACAGATGGTTTATCCCAACACCAAAATTGCTGTCAGAAATGGTATGCAATCAACTCTTAAGTTTTTCTGTATTGTTTCATTTAGCATTGATTGATTCTCAGAGGAGAGGAAAAAGAAGCAGGAATTTACTTTGGGGAAACACAAGTATAATACACACTTTGAAATACACAGGTGGCTTCATGCAAATGAATTGTTACGGTCAAGACCTTGTATGCTTCCTGTGCTTCCTGTGCCTTGTTTTACAAAGAATCCCTTACATATCATTTCACAGACTTTTCTGGAAAAAGTCATCCTAGGATTAGGTGCTCCAGTCCCTTCATCATCTTCTCTCTCCAGTGTGTACAAGTTCCTCTTGCACTGGAGAGCCTAGAACTGGACCCATCACTCCAGGTGCAGGTTCATCAGTGCTGAGTAGAGGCAACATTGCGGGGTCATGTTTAACTTGGACCCAAGTCCTTTTCTGACAAGCTGTTTTCCAGCCAGGTGTCCTCCAGCTTGTGATGGTGCCTGGGGTTGTTCATCCCCAGTTGCAGGACTTTGCACTTCCCATTGTTGAACTTTGTGATGTTGGTCAAATGTCTATCCTTTTCTCCAGCCTGTCAAGGTCCCTCTGGATGGCAGCACAACTCTCTGGTGTATCAGCTCCTCCTTCCAATTGAGTGTCATCAGCAAATTTGCTGAGGGTGCACTCTGCTCCCCTGTCCAGCTCATTGATGAAGACAGTAAACAGTATAATACTACAGAACAACAATACTATAAATAAGCATGACTGAATGTAACTCCTCAGCTTTGCTTCAACAATCACTAGCCATTCTTTACTCCAGTAAAGGCACTGAGCCAAAAGTCTTCAGCATCAATTCTACTGTGTCAGTATTTTATCAAAAGATCAACTTGATCAATTGGAAACGCTTTTCAAAATATTCCAGCAGTGAGTTCAGCTACCACATGTTTTCTGTGAAGAAAATAATGTAAGTGCACTAAGTTAGACAACACAAAGTAAAACATGCTGCTTTAAGGGATGGGGTATGTCCCATCAGCTATGTCACTGACGTTACTACAACAGAGCATCAGCACAGTGCCAGAACTGCACTCTTAACAATAATTGCATTACTGATAAAATTACAGAGAGAAATGAAGAGCACTACTTCTTTTAAGAAATAAACAGATAGAGTTTTTCAATATGATATTAACATCTCAGTCTTCATATTATTTCTAATGCTTCTTCATTTTAGTGAGCACACCAGATAAAACTGCTTCTTTTCAACAGATGGAGGGTAAATTTCAAACCAGAAGAGGAACAAGGAAAAATCAGCAAATATAAAAGCATATGACAAGGTCCTTACTAAGTAGCTAGCTCAGTATTAAATTATAAGGTAGACTGTTCAGGATTATATATGGCATTCCAGGGTCCTGAAATAAATAAATGGTTGCTGATGGAAACAGTCAGTGCGCTGGGGATGAAAGAAAAATGATTTAAAAATTGGCTTAAAGCAGCAAAACAGAATAGCAGCTGAAAGAACTACTGTGATCAACCATCTGGACCACTTATATTACACTATAGGACTTGACAGAATTCATGTCATGTTCACATTCATAAGTAGTCTCCTGGACACCAGATGCTTGCAACTTGCACACCAGATGCTGAGATTGGGTTTGGTTAACTGGTCAGCTGTAAGGGAGAATGGCATTACCAGTCACAAAAGGAGAGGTAAGCAGGGCTTCTTCCCCTACTCCTCCAGGACTCCTTCTATTTCCTCTCATGAGCATGACAGGGCTGTCTGGTGGAAAGTTGCCTTCTCTTTCCTTCAGCATTTACCAAGTTCTGCTAGGCATGGTGAATTTGGCAGTCCCACCAATAGCACTACTTTGGTCAGCTGTACTGAAAGTTTTCTGCTTCCAACAGCCACTAAAAGAGTAGACAGTGAGCTTGTCTGTATTACTCAGGTCTGTCAGTAGCTGAACCCTCTGAGATACATCAGCCCACAGTAACATTTATAAAGAACATACTCCAACTTCTTAAATGCCAGTATCTTTCTTGACACTCTTCTGACCAAGGTTTAGACAGAGAATTGACTGTCATCAAAGTGGCTTAATCCAGTATCACTTTGTCAACTAGAGATACAACACTGGGCAATGTTGAGGTGCAGCACCGACTCTGCTTGGCTGATGCTTCCCCTGCACTATGTACCCGTGCATTATGTTCCCCTGCAATTCTTAACAGCAGCTCTTCCAGTTCTAGATAACAAATGTCTGTTCTGCATTAAGCAGTGAAAGGCCAGCAGCCACATCATATGTACTTTCAGTACACACTCACATTCTGATGGCTAGCAGTCAATTGGGATTTCATTCTGGCCATGGGGATTTGGAATTTCTCTCACTTTTTAATCAAAACATTACGAACACAAAGTCAAATGCTGAACAGAAGCTATTGCATCAACTTTATTTACCATATCAGTCAAACTTGTAGTCTCAATCAGACAGCTATATGAGGTTAACATATGTACAAGAACAGTTCATCTTGAAGTGATGTCAGTCATGTTGGCTCTAGAAATGTATAAAGTGCTCAACTGCTAATTAGAATCCAGATCTTAAATCCTTCATCAGGCCCAATTTTATCAAGCTGTGCACCACTTTTCAGACAGAAAATGGAGCGAAGAAGGATGGTATGCATTCCTTTACAATTCAAGTCACTTTGTAGGTGTGTAACTTCAGATTCCCATTGTTGTTTCAACTGTTTATTTTGCTTGAGAAAATTGCTTTTCAGTCTTTTTAGCTGTTCCAATGTCAGTCTCTTAGCAGAAGAGCTCGTCCTCCTCTGCACAGTCCTTCAAGGAAAGGCTGGGAGCAGCCTTGCCCATTGCCTCTGGCAACTCTCTACTGTTTCAGGTATCTAAGCTGCCAGTGTCTCCTTTGGTGAAAGCACTGGAATCAAGAAAAGAGCCTTTGGACACACAGGAAAATCTAAGATAAAAATCGCTTTTAATTGCCAGCGTATGTCTCTATGACTCTGATTTTGTTTTTTTAAATATAAATTGTCATTAAAACTCTTCACTTACAAAACAACAAAACTAAAGTGAAGCAGAGCTTCATAGAGTCCACAGCTGGACTGAATTTCTGCAGTCAGCCTCTTAGTGGAGATTAGTAATTATTTTTTGTGACAAACCTGATGTTGACTACACTACCTTTTATGAAACTCACTTGTTCTTGTTTTTCATGTGCAGTCTCTGACTCAAGATGCATTTCCACTAGAAAGACTGGAAATTAATTTGACAAGATGTTTTTCAGATTTAAGGCTTTGAAAGGAAGCATGCTTTTCTTTTGTGAGAAAGTCTAATATTTTTAAAGTTGTTTTTATAAAGGCCTTACAGTTTTCAAATGTGTTTTCATAAAAATAACACTCTGAATAACTACAATTCTGAAACCCTTCACTGTTGCTATTGGAGAGGGTTCTGCTTTTAGTATACATTTTTGCAAATTATGGAAAGTCTGTGATGTGATAGAGTGCTCACAAAGACAGAACACTTGTCAGAAACACTAGATATGAATGAATGAGTGGGGCTAACATTGTTAACATTGAACATTAACTTGAATATTTCCTAGTACTTGTCAAATATTGATCCACAGTTCTGACGCTGTTCTTGTTCGTTTTCACTCTAAACTTTCTCACAAAGGTTGGAGTTTGTTTGCTGTGGGGTTTTTTTTTAAGGTGGAATTTCCCCTAAGCCTTGTAATTTTTTTTATAGCTCTAAATAATCATCTCTGAGCACTTATCAGCATTTATATTTGCTTCTATAAAATCTCTATATTATGACAGAGTAAACATGCTGAGTTAGAAAAAGGCAACATCAGAAGGACAACCATGAACAAAGCTTTTTTTAAGTGGCACCAGAAACAAACTGAGAGTTTCCACCAAATGTCACTTGAAATGCATCATAAACTTGTTAATAGCAAGTAACCATTGCTATCTGTAGAAGTGACTGCACTCTAGTTTGTGATGTGCAGCTGCCTAGACATACAATGACCATCTGCCCCCAATCTTCCATCTCCTCAATCTGGTTTAAATACTTCCGTTACAGCTGTTCAAGAGATGGAAGTGCTAGTTTTAAGAAGAATTAATCACAATTATCCTTGATAAAAAATTATGCAGCTAAAAATAAGCTAGTAGACTGAAGGAAGCTGCATATTTTACTTTTATGGCTATGTTATAAGAACAAAAGAGTGCTTTGCTGCTGTCCAAAGTAGGTGTATGACATACAGCACAGTTATAAGAAGCACATGTCTGACATTCTGCATATTTGGCAGGTGCCAGTTGGAGTAATTGCCTCTCCAGGGCCAGAACCGGATTGTTATTAATTGGTGCAAAATATGGCATAACTTAACCTGTCTGATAAATCCAGGAAAAACTTTGTCATTATGAAGTTGGGGTGGGTTTTTTGATTGGGTTTTTACTTTGAGGTTTGTTTGTTTTTTTTCTTGGGTGGGGGAGGGTGGGGAAGTTTCTAAGCATACATACTGTCTTTCTGTGACACACTGTGATTGCTGCATCCCAGGCTTAATCAAAGTGGCACAATAGAAATCTGTAAACACACACACACACAAGTGTCTTTAAGGAAGCAGCTCTGTTCACCAGTTTAAAAGAATCTTTTACCCTTTTCCTCTAAATTTAATCTTTTACTGCCTAGTTCATTGGTTGTTATTATGATAAATACCCGTGTCATGGTTTAGCAAGGAGTTGCTTTTGCTTAGTAACAGGGGGAGCGGGTTGCAGTGAAGACCCGGTAAAAGTTTTTTAGACTCTCCCCCGACTCCTGGGTTCGGACCCACCCCCCAGCCCGGCTGGGCCAATCTGGCGCCTCTACGATCACTATTTAGGGACAGGAATTGGAGGTGCGAGGCAGGAGGTGTAAGAGTGGTACAAGATGGAGGCGACCATGCGGACCCCACAGTCGGAGAAGGAGGAAGGATGGAGCATCAGACCAGAGACCCCTCTGCAAGCCGTGGTGAGAGTGCAGCCGGTACCCCTGCAACCTATGGATCAGCAGCAGCAACTTCATGTGAGTGTGCCCGGACGGGCCAGAGACTGTGTGGGAGAGGCGGTCATGGCACAGGACATGCTGGAGAGCCTGTGCACCGCAGAGCAGCCCCACACGAGAGGCAGAGAGGAGCAGCAACTTTTGGGACAAATGAGCATCGGTGCAGCCCGTGCAGGGCTTTGGGACAAATGTGCGTCGGTGCAGCCCGTGCAGGGCTGCCATGTGTGTGTGGTACCTCACGGACTTGCAAGGAGGACTGGTGCGGAACCCACTTGCCCTGAGGTGAGACAAACGGCAGAAGCCACCAGGAACGGACTGACTGAAACCCCCACTCCCTGCCCCCCTGGGCCGTTCAGGGGGGACGGAGGTATAAAACACCGGGATCAGGGCTCTGAGCCCGGGAAGAGGAGAGGGGTGGGGAGCAGGTGGTCTTAAAGGGCTGGTCGGACTCTTCATCTCTGTACCATTCTGTGTTGTTTTGTTTTGGTTCTGGTTTTTGGGGTTTTATATTTTAGTTGGTATTAAATTATTTTCTGTTTTCTTCCCCAAGCCGAGTAGCCTGGTCTGTTTTGTCCTGCACCTTAAGCGGCAATTAAGCTCTCCCTGCCCTTTAGCTATCCTTAAGTCTTCGGTACTTGAGGCTAATTGTGGTCTTTTGTTCCCTGATGGGCAGAAACCACGACAACCCGGGAAAAAAGAGACAATTATTAGATGAAAGATAATGGATTGAAGCTTACCATCTTCAAAATGAATGGTTGTTGGTGAACAGAGTCATGACTCTTTCCTGCAGAGTAAAACAACATAGCTTTAAGTGAGTTCCAGACACATCCTACAGCCATTTGAAAAAGGAAAAAAAAATCAATGGTGATACAATTTGTGATAGAAAGCATAATGCAATGCTTGGAAAAAAAATGAAAAACTTTGAGGCAATCAAATTCTGACCATCTCTTTATGTAGTGAGGAATGCATAACTCATTACAGTTAAAGGGAAATTGTGACTTTTTTGTTCTGACTCTATGAAGGTAATAAAAAAAATGGAAATTAATGCCAAATTCATTACTTCTATGTTTCTTGATATGAGTCCTGAAACATTCTGAAGGAAATGTTACAGACTTTGATACAGGATTAAGGTGTCCCTAAGTTGTACCAGTTTCTTTTATTCTCTGGGTGCAGATGGGTACATTGGCTGATTTTCCCTCTATATATTTCCCAAACACAAATATGTATGTTTATGTCTGACCCAAACTGTTCTCTTTTATGCCTACTTTTACAGAAAATTTCTGGAGTATTTAATGGTTTTGTAATGTAATCACAAACTTGTTGTGAGACAGTGTGCCCAGATCACGAAAACTGCCAGGATGATCGGCAGTGGTGAACCTGAGTGGTTTTGTACTTAATCTAGAATGGCATTTCCTTGATTGAATATTTTTACTTTCATTTCACTGATTTAAAAAAAAAAAAAAAATCCAGGCATTTGGAAATAGGTTGACAGAATTGATTTAAATCAAACTCATATCTTCTAATTCCGCATTTTAGGAATTTGTAAACTAGCAACAATGGATCCTCTGTTCTTGCATTTTAGTCAAATTAAATTTAAACTCAGCTTTATAGCTAAAGCTAAGTTAGGCTTAAACTTCTCAAGTATAAGGTAATCTTGCAGGTTCTCACTAAGTTACTGAGAATAACTGAATGCATGGCCTATAATAGAAAAAAAATGTGGTTTGTGTTTTTAATTAAATGAATACTCATGAATTTAAACTAAGCAAACTGTTTTTATTTAATTGACTTGAATAGAAAAGCTCATCTCTCAAATCATTACTTGGAACAGCATTTAACACGTTGTCTCTGTGCAATCACTAGTGTGAATAAATGCCACTTCAGAAGTGAGAGTTACAGCAATGAGTTTTCTCTAATTTCTCTTAAACAATGCAAGTATGAGAACACTGCAAATATATCAGGATAACATTCACAGAGTGTCAATGTAAGTTAGGAAATGTCTCAAGTTGCTTTGAGCAAGTACACACAGGTACTGTTCAAACTGCTACCTGCTTTGGGTGTAATTTGGTTGGCTACTTATCAATACAAATCCTGTGATCGGTATTTTAACTTTTCTTCTGAAGTTTGGTTGTGTCTGCCTTTCTGTACATATCATACAATGCAATACACACTTTTGGCTAATGGTGTGTGTCTCTAACATTCAGACATGAAAATGGCAGTGTCATGTGACAAAGCAAACCATGTGCTTCAGAGTGACTTCAAAGTGTCTTCAAAGTGTGCTTCAAAGGGTCTTTTGAACTCAAGAAATGCCATGTTCCCTACAATCAGATATTGTTTTGAATATTTTGGCAATCCATCTGTATAACTGAAGGACTTACTGACTGTATAGGAAAGCTCAAGGTCATTTAGTAAAGCAGTTTGTGCTTCGTCTGCAGAGTTTCTTCAAAACTTAGTCTGCTCGCCATGAATGTGTCTTTGATCTATCAGTGTTTAGCATTTTGGTACCAATACCATGTGACTGGAGCTGATAACAAAGAAATCAAAGTGTCCTAGAGGTAAAACGCACAGACCGACAGGTTCTGGGTTTTGTTATGATTCATTGATTCAGACAGTTGTCTATTTCTGCATTTTGGGTCTGACTTTACAATAGAAACCCTAAACACCTGTATAACATATGGGAACTGTGACTCCATTAGCAAATCATTCTTCTGTTTTATTAAAATGTAAGAATTAGGAGATAATCAATGTACTTGTCAGGCAGGAGATTTAGATGAGACAAAACATTTTTTTTCATACAGCACAAATAGCCATAATTTTTAACAGTCAGTCTGACAACTGCTTTAAATTAAACATGAGTAGGGCTTGCCGGAGTTACGCGGATCACAGAGACAGTGTGTTTCAAGGAAAGATCCTTGACTTAGTAACCAGGAAGAGCATATGCAAAGGAAAAGTATCAGGCAAGCAAGCCACTGTAGCCACTTCTTTCTGCTCCTTGCTCTACAAGAGCAAAGCAGGACTGTACCTAAACTCTTAGGCGTATGCTGGAACTGTGGCTGCTGTTTTCAAAGTGCATGACTGCAAAGCTGGAAATCAAGAATCATTTTGCTGACATGAAAGGAACACAGTCAGTACAGGCACATTTTTCTTCCCTTTTATAGAAACTCTTTTTATCATTTACTGTTGCATTTGCAGCACTGCTCACTTCACTGTATCTCAAGGATGACATTTGCTCCATTTTTTACTTTTTTTTTCTTCTGTAGACACAAATCATGATCAAATTTAACTGCCTTTTCTTCTACAACATTCTCAATATTATTTCTCTGCCTGGTCTAGGGAAAAAAAATCAGTCCATACCAAAACACCCTAGAATTTTAGTGGATCTAGAATTTCCCTTCAATTTTGATATGCATTTCCCTTCAATTTTGATACCTCAGCAAGGTACTTCACTGTATTTATATGCAGGTTCATTGAATTCAGGGGGAGTAATCTAACTGTACAGGCCTTGCCATGTGTTCCCTTCCTTTGGTATACTTTCGAAATATTCACACATTTTATATCATCATGCCAAGTGTTTGGTGTCAGTCATTATTGCAGGGAAACTGCAACAGGTGAAGCAATAATCCAGTCCAGAAGTGGCAGGAACTTCCTATTTTTTTAAAACTGTTCATAGAGCAACCAGTGTGGAGTCCTTCCATCCGAGCTGCCCTCTGCTGCAGCACCAGTAAAAAAAAAGCCTTAACATTCAGTTTATTTCATGACAAAATAATCTTGACTAGAAATCTTCCACATACCTTGGTTTCATCAGTTATTTATTACACACAGCTCATTTTGTTTGGTAATAAAAACAAATGAAAACAAAATTCTAACAGATTTTGAGATAAGAAGGAAAAAGAAACTGTGTTAATCCAGTCCCCAGAAAAACTAAACTGAAAATAGTGCCTACAGTTCATGTCTAGTCAGTTAATGGACAGTCTTGGCCTCAAACTTCAGTCCAGTTGCCACAAAAACATCATACGTTATTTCTTACAGCTATAATATACATTTCTCCCTTTATGGATCTGTTGAGGTTTTTTTCATGCAGAAATGCAGTGATTCTTCCATAAACTAATTTACTGATGAGAAGAGCAGGAAAGGTGCAAGAGGCAGAAGAATTTTCAGGAAAGGAAAGCTGTCCTTACATGCTGTAACTTTACACCTACATGGTGAGTTTTTCTGTAGTGCTGTGCGGTGCTTTTGGTATATATCCATGAAGGCTAGAGTAGTGCATGTACCATTAATGGAAGCTGCACATTCACAAAAGCTGCAGATAAGTATGAAAGAATTTGGAAGTTTTGATTGTTTTACAACGAATTGCATGAATGACTTGGATCTAATTGCCAAACCTCCAGCTTGCTTCACACAGCATCTTGTGTGCCTTCCTCTCATCTTGTTATTTCAGGTGGTCCAAGAAACCCAGAAGCAACATCACGATGTGAGTGTGCAGCTCTCTGCACTGCCACTGCAAGAGTTGTGGTCCACAGTGTATGATAGAGCTTCCATACTCCCAGTCAGAACTGGGAAGGACAACTTTAGAGAGATTCTCTAGTGACAAATTAATGCCTATTGTTGTGGTTTAGGCTCATTAGGGAATAAAAGACCACGATTAGCCCCGAGTACCAGAGACCTGAGGATTGCCAAAGGGCAGGGAGAGCCTAATTGCCACTTAAGGTCCAAGACAAAACAGACCAGGCTACTGGGCTTGGGGAAGAAAACAGAAAGTAATTTAATCCAACACTAATTAAAGCATAACCATAAAACCCCAAAACATAACCAACATGAAACAACACCGAGTGGTACAGCGATGAAGAGTCCAACCAACCCTTTAAGATCACCTTCTCCCCACCCCTCCCCCTTTCCCGGGTTCAGAGTCCTGATCCACGTGTCTTTACCTCCTCCCCCTCTGAATGACTCAGGGGGACAGGGTCAGTCTATTCCTGATAGTTTCTGCTATTTGTCTCTCCTTAGGGCAGGTGGGCTGTGCACCAGTCCTCCCTGCACCTCTGTGAGGTACCTCACACACACGGCAGCCCTGCATGGGCTGCTCCAATGCGTGTTGATCCCAAAGGCTGCAGCTCCTTCCTGCCTCTCGTGTGGGTCTGCTCAGCAGCCCGCAGGCTCTCCAACACTGGCCTTCGCCATGGCCACCTCCTCACACAGTCTCTCCCCCATCTGGGTGCATTCACATGTAGCTTCTGGTGGCTCTCAGTCTTGCCATTGCCCTCCATGGGTTGCAAGGGTACAGCCTGCATTCTCACCACGGCTTGCAGAGTGGTCTGGTGCGCCTCCTCCCTTCCTCCTTCTCTGACTAGGGGGTCCGCATGATCGCCTCCATCTTGTATCGCTCTTATACCTCCTGCCAAGGACTTCAAATTCCCATCCCTAAACAGTGATCACAGAGGTGACTGGCCCAGCTGGGTTGGAGATGGGTCTGAACCCAGGAGCCAGGAGCGAACCGAAAACCCTTTACCGGGTCTTCCTTCACTGCAGTCCACTCCCCCTGTTACCAAGCAGCTCCTTGCTAAACTATGACACCTCTTCATCACATCAAGCTATGGGATTTCTCAGCTGCTGATTTATTAACAGTAAATTTTTGTTTGGTTGCTTTTACCTTCCTCTCAGTCATGTGGGCCTGTTCAGCTCTGTCTGCTCTGCAAGCCCATTTTAGGACATTTGTATAATTTTCATGCTGTGTAGGCCAGGACTTTATCCATTTTAGGATTTTTAAGTAAGGCCAAAGAGACAAATAAAGGGAAAAAGAACCAAAGGAAATGGGCAAAAGGAACAAACAAACATTTCCTCCCCATATATAATTGACTACAGAACAAAATAAGACCGGTTTAGGTAACTACAGGGTATAAAAAACAGGCTTGGTGTTAAACCTATTTTCCCAAAGACAGCAGTACAATTTACCTGAATGACACATGGACTGTGAATGTAACAACGGAGTTCTATATAAGTGATTAGAGAATAAAAGAGGCACTCTCACAGTCAGACTGAAGGTCCCAGCTGCAGGTGCAAAAAGATTTCCACCTGCTCACAATACAGCATTTCAGAAAGGGCAATATTTTTCCCTCTTGGTGTTTCTCAGCATCCTAATGCACTTTACACTTTAAAAAAGACATTATTTAAAAAACTGTATTTCTTGATAAATAATTGATTTTGACTAGCAAACTTTGGACAAGCATTTCCAGAACCAGCAGTAGCAGAGCCTCTCCTGCACCACAGTGGGAACAGGCTGCCTCTTTTTCATCTCCCCTACAGGCTTTTCACAGAATCACAATGTTTGGAAAAGAACTTCAAGGTCAACAAGTCCAACCACTAATGTCACACTGCCCTGCCATGGGCACCTCATGTATGCATCTTTTGAATATCTCCAGGGATGATGACTCCACCACCTTCCTCGATAGCCCATTCCAATGCTTAATAAAACTCTCGGTGAAAAAGTTCTTCCTAATCTCCAATATAAACCTCCCCTGGTACAACTTGAGGCCATTTGCTTGTGCTCTATCAGTCATTACTATAGAAAAGAACTCACCTCATTAAAACTCTACTTCAGGTAGTTGTAGAGTGATCG
>WBNH01009441.1:93275-110093 GCA_013401255.1 Urocolius indicus | reverse complement strand
TGTAAGTAGTAGAATAAACTGTTTTTTCTTTCCTCTCTGAGTCAAATAGACAAGTCCATTTTTCCTATAACAGTAATTGGCAGTGATTCTTCCCTGTTCTTGTCTTGATCCATAAAGCCCTTGTTTATCTTTTTTTTTCCTATCTCACTGGGTTCTCCACCATCCTAAGGAAGGTGGAGGTGTACTGGGTAGCAGTGAGCAAGATACTCTGTTGTGCCTCATTGCCTGAACCATGACACACATCCTCAGTCTCCCCATCTTTGATATATGATGTCTCAACATAGGTTTATCATCATTTGTTTTGCTTTTAAATATAGATCCACACTCAGGTTAGAAAAACACGAGTTCAGCATAATTTTGTAGTGATGCATGTTAATTTTTTGATAATGTTCAACACTCTGGCCTCCAGATACTAAACACACTCACTGCCTTTCTTTCCTAGTGTCCAGTATTTCTCTTTAGACACAGATATCTTCCTTTATTTCTATTATGAATTCAAGAGACTCTTGTCTCAGTACTTAGGCTCTAATTTCTTCCCCTAACAATTTGTTCCACCTGCATTTTATTCTTTAAGCCAGAGGACTCTGCCTCAGGGTCTGAAATCCTAGTTTCCAACAAAAGGCTGCATTTACTGAATTTTAAAATTGCAATAGTAAGTTTTTAAATGAAGTGCAATTCACTGAGACAAAGACATTTTGAGGAATCTTGTGTCCCTATTTTTAAGATCTCACCAACACAATCTTGTGAGCTGTATTGCTAGCAATACAGAACCTATATTGGAATTTCATGGCACCAATAAAGATAAGTTACATCTCCTTGATGTCATGAGTGATATTATGTTGTTTATTACTTTAAATTGAAAAATAATATCTTGTATATTGCTTAGAGGAAAAATATCTCCAGAGAACAAAAAAAGACAAATTAGACTTGACAGAGGACATGGACAGGTGTGAAGACTACATATGAAAATGTGCAAAAGCTTGAAATTTTACTAAATGCAGGATTTATCACCTTTCATTTTGTACCTACATATTCAAATTTATCTTCAAATATATTCATGCTTCAAAGGCAAGTGAATGTTTCACAACATTTTTTCTGGTCAAAGAGGCAATGGCTTTACTGGAGGGAACACATAAAAACAAATGCCTTTTAAAAGATTTCTTAAGATTCCACTGATCTTTATCAAGATTTCCAGTCAGTAGAAACACCTGAGCTGCTACACATATTCATGCTTTTTATAGCATATCAGAGTTAAAGAAAAATCTGAAAATTTAATAGAAAAAAAAATCCATGTCATCTTCAAACTTTCAAAAGTGATACAAAAGGAGAGACTTAGCTGACTTTTCACCTTACCTTGGCAGATTTCTTAAGACACAAGTGCTCTCACAATTTCTCCCAAACACCTTCAACTGTGCAGTTGGAAGAAGACAAGGTAGGGAAAGTTAATGAGGCAAGTGCACTTGATAAAGACCTAAGGGAAATGCATAAGCAGTTATTTGCTCAAGTTTTGAGCAAGTTTGCAACAGCTGAATAGGGAATCAGGTTCTTCAGCGAGTAAACAGCAAGGGATAATAAAATACTTTAGAGCTGGATGAAAACAGTGCTACTTGGAGAAGAAAAGCTGAAACCGTTATTTAGTGGAAAGGTCACTAGAGGAAGTTTTTCTGTTAGGAGCTTCAGTTCTGGAAACCACTGCCCTTTAATTTATCAGAGCTATCTTTTAAATGCCATATTGTAAAGCCAATCTTATTCTCTTTTCATAACTGGAGGGGAAACTTTTCACATAGGCTTTATTTATTCATCTTTTTATGTTTTTAAATTTCTATGATTGTTGTGTGGAAACTAGTGGACATCTTTACACAGGAAATAGACAAACTACTAATGATGTCAGTGTTGCAATCTTCAATGCATCTTTTTAAATATGAGGAAACAGTACAGCTTGTGATGACCAAGCAGTGGAGAGTTGAGAAACTAAAGACACTGGAATCTTTTATGACTCCTGCTATCAATAATGTCCCATCACCAAATATAGAAATACACAGGTTGTCCTAGAGCAGAACAAGGGAAGGCTAGCACAATCTATGCACAGAATTTGATTTGCAACAATATCATTTGCTGAGAAGGCTGTTCCAGGCCATGATTCCAAATTTTATTTATATTGTAGGAAATTTTCACTGAATTGTTAGCATAGCAGTTGTTTCCTCTACACTTTACACTGTTCAAAGTCAGAGAGAAGGCAGCTAAGGAAAAGAAAAGTTTTTCTTTCTGTGAAGTGCTTGCTTTGGAAAACTGGCAGGAAGACAGAGGAAATGAAATGCAAAATGTTATAACAAAGCCAAGAAACAAGCCAAGATTACTGATGACTTGAGGTCTATATTTGAACTTCTTAAGACAATCAACCTGAAGGATCATTAAAAGTAAATCTCAGATGGAATGTATTAATCTTTCTTATATAATTAGGTTGTCATGCTTTTGTTCGGGTTTTTGTAGCTGGAGATGTAATGTATCTTCAAACTGCCAAGAGTATATTTCTGTTAATTGTCCTATAACCAGACTCCAAACTTGAAATGTTTTTTTATCTTGCTTTCCAACAAACCAATACTACACTTATCAGGAAAGAGTCTTCATTTTCAAAGCAGAATACTTCAGATAAGTAAAGAATAAAAGTGTGTATAGGATTAATAGACATAAACAAACTAAAGTATTATATCAGAGTACAGACATAAAGAGCATCTGTATTATTTATTAATATTTTAAAAAATATGTACTAAATCTTTATCTCTATATATGTCAGTACCTATAAAAAAATCTTGATGGATGTATGAGTAAATCTATTCATATCACATGTACAAATAGTTTTGTATCCTCTTTACTTGATCCTCTGAAATTCTCTTCCTTTGTTTTTTTCTCTTTGTTTTTTTGGGATGTGAAGAGAATGGAAATTGAAAATAATAACACAAAAGAAGTGGTAAAATGAAAAAATGTCCTCAGTGAATTCATGTTCTTCTATCAGATAAATGCAAGAAGACTGGCCAATGCAAACTTACATTTATTCACCTTCCAATACTCAGTTCATGTGAAGAGGTCTGTCTAAGACTACACTCTAGGTGCAATAGTTTTTCTGTACAGTGAGTCTACGGGTCCTTTCAACAGATAATCAACAGGACAAACATACTAAAGGCAGGTTTTACAACCATCCAAATAAAGACTGAAGCAACGAAAAAAAACAGACCCATAATTCATTAATACTACTGAATAGCTGCCAGAAAATCTCTTCTTCACAAATACAACAACCTTGCAATATTAAATGCTCAGAAACATTGTAAAAAACTCTTTTTGGGGCAACAAACACTGTTCTGTCAACTGTTTAAGAAAGATTGTCACTCTGTGTAGATTGTTTTGGTTTTATTTTATGCTTCTATGATACATCAAACTTCTTTATTATTTGGTAATTGACAACATTTTTTTCACTTCCTAGAACTTAAATAACAAAAATAAGGTCATGTTCAGCCTATTTACTTTTTTGTTCCTTTGGATTTTTTTTTAATATCTCTATCATGAAAAGCCTCTGTACAAAAATGGTTGCAATTAATATTTTTTTTGCCTTTTTATGTTGTTATTTACATGATTTCTGCATAGAGAAAAAATGTTCTAAGGAAGAGTTCTACAAGATACGGCCTGTTTGGGTTTTTATTTTCTCCAGAACAAAATAAAAGTTTTACTGAATGTAAAATTTATTTCATCACCATAAATGTATCAATATAGGTGCAGAGAAGAAACATCTCATTTCTCCCTCGAAAAGACTTGTTCATGAGCAATCTGTTCTTTAATAATGTCTTAAACAATTGGGCTAAGAAGGAGAAGAAGAAAATGTAAGAAATATTACATAAGTATTAAATAACTTGCTTCTAACTATTTTCTTTCAAAATGTATCTGAAGAATCTTCATTTATCGTAGATTCCCAGTTTCCAGTTCAGCTCCTAGAATGTAAAATATCCAATTCTGTAGGCATTTGCATCAGGAATAAACCAAACTTTTAAACTAAATGTGATGCATCATGTTGACATAACAAATGTGGACATTAATTAAAGAGCAGCAGAATCCAACAGAGAAGTTTGCCCTCCATCTGCTTGACCTGAGGTAATAATAATGTTAGTTTAACTAGAGCTGACAGATTTTCTTGTGTTAGTGTTGAATCACTAAAGTTGCCACCCTCAGTATGAATAACCATAACCATATGTGTGACATCATACAAAACAGGCAAACCATAGTTAACTATTCATTCAGTTTGCAGTCTTCTGCTTGGTTGTTTTTATTCAGACACACAGATCAGATGCAGGTTGGGACTCTGAATCTTGCATGGATACATATACAAGTAAAAAAAAAATCCCAGATCTTCAGATTCTGAGTGCTGCTGCATCAAAATCTATATCTTTGTGCACTGTAAGTTAAAAACAAGAGCTTAATCTGTTGTAAATTCTTCAGCTAGTTAATAGACAATGCTCCTATACTTACTGTCTTCTCAGTTCTAGAAACAAAAGAAAGAAATTCACTAATAAATAACACTTCTTTGGAAAGCAGAGGCCTGAATCATCCAAGTCCAGCTCTACAAAGTTACTGGAGGCCACTGAGATTCCTGTACCTAGGTAGTATAAAGACTTTTTCTTCAATATCCACACTCTACCTACTTGAAATCAAGTTATAATCTTCTAGTAGATTTCATCTTTGATAAATCAAGAAGCAAGGAATCTTTCAGTATGAAAGACTTTTATTACAGTTTGCTCTGCAAAAATATATCTCTGTTTTCTATCAACGTGTTAGATTGTTAATATTTTTGAATGAAAACTTCTCCCACTGACTCAAAGACCATTGCAAGAAACTGGTGAACTGCCAGTCTGCTTGAGAAAAGAGATTTTAAGGTAGCTTAAATGTAGCGTGTACCCATTTCAAAGATTCTTCATGGTCCCAAAATAGTGTAGCCCTAATAAATAATTAATAATGAAAAACAGCCACCAAGTGTCAGGATATATTTAGTCAAAGACAATTCTCAACATTTAATGAGAAAATTATCATTTCAGTAACATACACATCTTATTGTTCCACTATTGTTTTTTAAGACTAGACAAATTCCACATAGCTGTAGTACAAAAATTGGAGACAAACTGAAATAGAATCATATAAGAATGATCAAGAGCAATTCCCATGGCTAATACTAGTCTTTAAAACATAGTAGGATTAGCAGGTGTTATACTGGCTAGTATGACAAGGCAAAGTGGTGTCCTGCAAATCACAACTTGGTAGCTATCAATATTACAGTGAAAAAATAAATTCAACCTTTCCATTTACTCATCAAGCAATCAGCAAGATTATTTTACCCTCTGCCTCATTAAGTGGCCAATATCAGATGATTCTCACTCTAAACATATAACCTGAAAGCTTTTTGTTTTGTCATAGTGCAATGTTCAAAACTTCTCTGTCAAGAAAGAATTTAGATAGTTTAAAAGCGAAAACAAAAGGAGAGGGGAAAAATAACTTTATGGTTATTTGCTTGATTTTGGTTTTTTGTTTCCGTGGCTTGTGCTTTTTGTGGGTGTTTTTTCTGTGACAATTGTTTCTTCAGTGCATAAATAACATTCTTTTAAACTATCTAAGTTCCTCAAAATCTTTTTATTGACCCCAAATAACAAGAGAACAGTCTCACAAGTTCAAGACCGTAAATCCAAATATTATAAGCATGGAGTAAAATTCATGAGAAAGGCTTGAACTCATGGCACTCCTTCCACAAACACAGGGTGGATGTCAGTCCTTTTGATGAGTGCAGATGGATATCACATAAGATTTTTTAAAATATACATTTTTAAACTTCCTCCTTCTCTTCTACCCACTCCAAAGCACTAATTACTACGTACAAACAGGAAAAGCACGCTGATCTCAACTTCAATAGGCAGAAGTAACAAATTAGATGGTTAGATGAAGTGGAATTGTAATTCCTAGCCCACTATTGACTCCAAATTGAGCTGCAGTGGCATATGAGAGCATCACAAAATGCCTTTGTTGCTATATTTAGACAGGATATTACTTCAATATTAACTGGTTTGGGTATTCTATAATGAAAATATGTTTGTTTTTATGTCAATACAGAAATTTTGGTTTTTGTCATATATTTGAGTTCTTCATGTTTCCCTTACACTGAACAATTCACTCAATTGAATGTTTCCATTATCTTTTCTTTAGTGCTCTGTTTTAAATTCTTATTTTGAGACAAGAGAGAACGAGAAAAAAATGTGTAAATCGATTATTTTAGATCTTTCTTTTAGTAAACAAACATTGCCATTTAGCGTTCTTAACTCTTCACGAGAACATATTCACATTCCAAGTCTTTAATTTATTTATTTTTTTAATAGTCTGAATTATTAAATTTTCAGAGACCACCTTGGAAGCAAAATTAAAATAATATCCCATATCTGCATGTTTTGGTACAGCATTACATAGGAAATTAAAACATTCTTTTTGTTGCTGGAATTGGCTGAGGAACAGACAGTATTTTTGTTGGTCTGGAACTCTGATGTCAATATGAGTTAAAATATTCTCTCTGTCTCCCTGATCACTGCTGCTTCTGCCTATCTCCTTATAAAGATTATGCTTATGCTTAGTAAATGAAGAAAGGAATTAGCGATGCTCCTCTCATTTCCTGTCTTCCCACAGATGGTGATAAATTCAAATTTAGACTCCATTAAACCTGAGTAGAGAAACTCAGCAGGTGGCTACACTAATGGAAAATCCTGGCCTTGGAATAATGGGAATTGCAACCGACAGCTCTTCTACACCACAAAAAAGATGATGTATTCCTATTGACAGTGTTGCATTTGAGTCCAGAAGGCTGATCTGATAGTTCAGGCCGGGCACAAGGGAAGCAGAAAGCCCCATGGGTATTTTTCTTCACTACACCACTGTAATTTTTGTCATCTGAACCTTCTATTACAATTCATTGTACAAATCTCATATAAGTTGGAGAGAGAGGGGAAAAAAATCCACAACCTTCTGCATTTGGCCTACAGGCATACATTTGTTCTTTTTTCTTAGTTTAAAGGACAAATAAAGGTTGACACACAACAGCATTTCCAGCCACTTCTGTATTTTTAATGCTGACATTCTTGGCCCAAGTGCTTTTAGTGTTTCCAGACAAGCCCATCTGAGAGAGTTTGTGTTAAAAAGATTCATAAATTGCCCTGAAGGTGTAATGCCTGATGTTCAGATATCATTTGTGCAGGAATACTGTATTCATGGTGCTTTTTTTTTTTCTAGATTTTTTTCCTTCGTTTAGATCCAGGGAATATATTAGCAACAGTTCTGTGAAAAACATTTGGGAAAGTGACTGGACATAACTGTATACTGAATCTTAAATTGAAACTGCATTTTAGAATATGAACAGAGTAATTTTTTTCTGTGTTGTTTCTGTGCATTTTAGTACTGTCATTAATTTGCATGTGTTATGTATTCTAGTATTTTCTCTTAGAATATACATTTTCCCAAGCTTTTAAACCCAGTAAGATAGAGGACTTGTCAATCCAAAGAAAATTTAAAGTGCCTGCATTTTTGTATTATTAATCATGAGACTGTGTTCCACTTATTTCTTCTGAGAACTCAGAATTTTAACAATTTTATCATTTTTTTAAAAAATGACACAAGTATTGAAATGAATGTCTCTAATTTAAATTACTGTAAATTTTTTTGAGCACTCATCTATAAATTTCTATTACAAACTAAAAATTTCAGCAATAGAGTGCTTAGATTATTCTGAATAAATATGAAACATGATTTTCACATAGAAATGCTAGAGCACATTTCAAATAGTGTCTCTATAATGGTATTTCTAAAGACAATTTTTTTAAATTATTTTAATAAATATGAGGTTTTATTTTACTGCTAAGACAAAATATAGACAAGATTTTTTAAAATTATTTTATTGTCTTGCAATTGTTCCATTTTCTAGACTCCTCTCAATAAAAATATATGCTCTTGAAATATTTTCTAAGTTATTGGTATAGACATTTCACATATTTCTTCAGAATTTGGTCACAACTAGTATATTTACTGGGACAATATTGAATTCCAAACTATTCATTGTTTTAAAAACACTTAAAATGGGATTACTTTCTTATCTAAACTACTAACTCCCTTAATTTCTGACTATTGTCCTCCAGATTCACAATTTTCATTACCAATATTTCTTTCAATGCCTTTCCAGTTCATTTCACTATTTTTCAAAAAGCTAATTCTTCTAATGGTGACTTCAAGGTGGAAATTTTTTCCCAGCTCTTTGTTTGCTAGTTCCTATCACATAAATATTTCTTCCTTGACACTTATTTATATATTCCTTCTCAACATTAAGTAGATGATTTGATATGGAAAAAGTATCAACAACGTCAATAATGAATGCACTTAATATATTTCATGTAGTGTATCAACATATCATAAGCTTTCACGCATGAAAGAATCATCACCAATTCCTACTCAGCATAGAACACTTTTATGCCATGTGAAGTCCAAATGCTTTAGTAAGACTGAAGTATTTCAGTCCTCTGGAAACTAAATTTGCTCTCTTAAGAGGGGAATAGAAGAAATCAAACTTGAATTAATGACCTCAGGTTGCAACATATTGCTATGCTCATATAAACTTGTCTTCGGAAACTTCCAGTATCACCTGAAGGTTTTCACAGATAGCCCTTTTCATGCTTAAAGTCCTCAAGATGCAAGTCTCAGTACTGGAAGAGACTTGTTACTCTGCTCTCTCACCCATAATCAGTGACCCTTTAACTGTACTGTAACAATACTAAAAGATAGAACCTTTGGCATTTTAAAATTCTTCTGTAATCAAACTATATTTGTACCTTGGAAACAGAACCTCATTTCAAGGCTGTGTAAATCTAACACTAGCAAACAGCCAGTGTACCTTGTCATGCCTTTGCTGAAAAGAAAGAAAAATGCACAATAGGCTATCTTCTTCAATAGAAGCAACCGTCCTTTCTTCAATATTTTTGTTTAGTGTCTTAAATAAAAACATATATGCACAACAGAGTTCAGGATGGAACACTGCTGCTATCTTTTCCTGTACCTACCTTTAGTAAAATACTTAAATGTTTGTTGTTTTAGAAAAGATGTTCACTGAATGCATAATTACAAGGAGCAGGCAGTGCTCTGTGTTTGCAGAGAAACGGCTTGTGTATCTCTCAGGATGAAAGTGTGGGACTAGAGCACAGGACAGCACTATCTCATTTTTGTAACCCTAAAGGGACGAGACTGTGAATGTATCACTCTCATGAGAAATTTTGTTTATAAATGATGAAAAATATCTGGCAGTACTGAAGATAAGCCAAATGGCAATGCTTGTATTCTGATATTAATATCTTATCAAAGTAGCAATCATTCATATTCCCATATTAGTGATATATCCTATTATGATGGCTGACTATATCTTGGCTTAGACAAAGTGTTGTCTGATAAATAGACTTAATGCATAAATGTCTGTTGGGAACGTGCAACAGCAAAATGGGGACAGATGTTTGGCTCTCCTTGGAGCTCATCAGCACAGTTCAACTGCTTTATCTGTCAGATGGGTTCAGCCCATAGCCCAGATACAGAGAAGCTCAGTATTTTGAGACTAACTAAAGCTAAGTGAATAATTTGTTGCAGATAATACACTTAAGAAAATTTAGCCTTCTGCTCAGAGAATATCTGTGAGTAGATCATGCTTTTGCTTGTATTCATCAAACAAATGTCTTTGAAAGCTCCTTTGGAAGTAGATTATTATGTGAAGTAATCAAATATGCAGAATTAGAAATACTTGCCTTTATTGTTTTTTTCTTGAGTCAGAGAAGGCAAGTGGTGAAACCACTGTCATGAAAATGTGATAATATTAGCACGTGTATGTGAAAGATCTAGTATATTTGACAATTTCTGGTTTGACTGTTATATATGGAGCTTTGGAGGAAAGAGCTTTTTGCATCTGGTGCTACAGTGTGAGGTGAGAGGGGCAAGAACACAATCTGACTTTGCTACTTATCTCAAATGTATCAATGAAAAAACTTCTCAGAGGTGCCAGGACACAGTTTTCACTTTCTAAATCTCTTGAGAATCTCCATTACTCCCTTTCTCATATGTTTCACCTGCTTTCAGTAAAATTATAGGTTTAGATGAGGTTTTGGTTATGCAAAACATTCTCAATTGTCATTGACTTTAATTTTTTTTATTTCCTAGGAGATGTGAATTAGAAATTGGAAAGATCTTGGGTCATCTGGTTCATTCCCCTGCAAGTGAAAGATTGCTCCCTACAGTTAGGTTTGTTAAATTATTAATTGCTGGTAATTTATCTGATTAATTAGAACCTTTTGCTTAAAATAAATTATTCAGATCTATTCATTATCTGGCCAGTTTTGCAAGTAGCTATATAACTCTGAAAATAGTGTATGGATTATTCTGAAGTATTACCTTAATGTCCCAGGCAGGATCAAAGTCCTACCGTGCTAGGCCTTGTACAAACATATACAGGAAAACATAGTCCTTGACATGATATCTTTATAGTCCAATTAAAGACGAGTGATTAAACCACACAGTAGGAGAGAAAGCCAGTGATAACAGTGCAATTTGTGAAACTTCAGAAGATTGCTGTATATGTGCTCTACTTATTCTGAATTATGGATATTTTAAACATGAATTTTCTTTCCTATCATATTTATGTAAACAGTACTGTCTCTCTTGCCTAAAGCTTGGACAGCTTCTTAAGGGCATCACAGTCCATGTTTTCAACAGGAGATTTTAATATTCAGAACACATACATAAACAATCTAGCCATACTTTTCAGTTATCTTTCCTGAAACTCTTTGTGCCGGGTATTTCGACTTTGCAAGCTAATGTGCCTTCGGGAAGCAAGTAATCTACTTTTAGAAAACAAGGTAAAAAATTCTTGATTCAAAATGCTTTGAAATCAAAACTCCTGCTTTGTACAAGGATTCCATCCTGCAAAAAGTCTGAGAGACACATCTTGAAGCCATGTTCAATATTTACAGAAAACATTTCCTCCTGAGGTGAAGTTCTGTTGAACTTCATTAACCCTTGGGTACAAATCTTATTTTGACTCTAGGTGAGAGTTTAAGGCAGCTGGTATAGTGCATATCTTTGGATGAACTCTCAAGACTTTCTGAAGCTTCTCTGCACCACTTATCTCGTTTTTACCATAAATCATTAGCTTCCCACTCCTGATGTCACAGCTCTGTAACAGCTCTTTAGTGCCTACCTCCACCTAACCTTAAAATAGATCATGCCTTCTGGCAAGGGGCAGGAACAAGAGTTTTACTTAAAGGCTGTGTTTAAGCACAATGGGTGAAGACTTGCTGCAGTGTCACTGCTGAAGGGGAGGTGAGAATGTCATGAACATATTGAAGATCAAGGACAGTAAGTTTGATCTAAATAGTCTCCCTGTTTTGCTTGAAAGGGCAGCAAATAAGCTGCTTTCACAGAAGACTCTCTTACTCTTTTGCCAAACATTTTCAGTCATCTTTATTATTGACTTTGGATTACAAATGCAGAAGAGATAGAACAGCTGGGCTTTTTGGCTGAAGAAGAAAATAGGAAAATATGAAACATGCATTCACATTTGAAAGCTGTGCTAATGGAGACATTGGGGAAAAAAAAAAGGCCTTTTGCCTGACAATAATATTTTACACTTGTTATGCAGTACGCAGTGTCTTTCATCAAAAAACAATCCCCAAACACTTGGCATGTGCTACCATAGTTTTTTTCACTTGAAGTGAACAGAGAAGTAATATAGGTTTATTATGCCTCTTAGAGATCTCTTTAATTAGATGAGCCTCTTGCATGTCAGAAAGACAACTAAAGATAGAATACCTAAATATGCAATGAGTTTATTTACAAAATTGCACACATTCTGTGTTTGGAAGACACTTCAGCAAAAAGTGAAGAGTGATAGTCTATGTATTGCGTCCTCCCAGAAATTACCCTGAGACTTTACATGTTCAGCAGAAGCAGCTCTGGAGGATACTTACCGAGCAAAAGGACAACTTGCAGCTTTGCAAGATGAGGCAAAGTCTGTGAATACTAACTTCAGAACTGGTTATTTCCTTCAAACACCATGCTTTGGATGAGAGAGTTTAAAAAATCAGTAATTGATGTAATTTTTATTATTTTAGTGAGCATTTCTGGAATTCTAGTTTCTAAGGAGCTTACTACTGTAAGGGAGTACACTGAGATAGAGAAGAACTATCCAAATATGTTTGAGACAGCTGCAGTGAAGGCCTTGTCATTGATAACCTCTGTGAAGCAAATACAGCAAGCAAAGCAAACTGGCAATGATGCCTTCCACTTTCTTATGTTTATAAGGAGGTGCAGGAATTCAGATAAACATAAGCCTTTTAAATGTTGGAATGACTCTGCCTAACTCTGCTAAGCTACTATATACATTTTCCTGTGTTCTTGTCTTCTATTTCTTTTCGAGTTTGTCGTCCATAAATTATACCTGAAGATCTTGTAGGGAAAATTACTTTACATGGATAAATCTCTAAAACCAGAAGACAGTAACAGATCTAATAGTATAACCTGCAGGTACTATCAGACTTAGTGACATACACCCAGTTTGTAACTGAGCTCTTTAACCAAGAAGAACATATACAGCCACTTGCTTTCCTAATATACTTTTGTCATAGCCTCCATTGTTACGCTATTGACTTAAGCTACAATTTCCATTAAAAATATAGCACTTTCCTAAAGTATATCATTGACTTTGTAACACTATATGACTACAGTATTTGTAGTCTGTAGCAAAGATAGCTGTGTAGTGTAATTATTTTTTCTTTCATAGTCTCCATATTCAATCTCTTTGTAGTATTTCACTCATGCAAAACAAGATTAGGATTTTTGTAGATGCCAGGGGAGTTAAGCACTATAAGTAAAAAGGAGTTGGGCACATAAACAGAAGTAGTTGCTTAAAAAAAATATACCCTAAATGTCTTTGCTTATGTCAAATGTAAATTTTATACCATCGAAAACTAGGTTGATGGGAAGCTGCCTGTTTAAATGAACAGCTTTCCTTTTTGTTTCCTTTTTCCTTTTTATTTTTTTTTAATTTGTTAAGTATAAACATGCCTGAATTTTTTGCATATAGTTTGATGTTCACAAAAATCCTATGGAATTAAATTTCTAGCTTCCTAAATTATCCATCTTTGCCTTGAACTACTCTAAGTTTTTGTAGTGTTGGTTGCTAAATAAAATTTTAAAAATGAAGATGGTTCATGACTCAGAGTAAAATCTTTGGTTTTGATACCTGTAATATTATCCTGTCTCCTTAAGTAGAGGAAAATGGAATCGTTCAACAAGGTCAGGAGGAAGACTTTGTATTATTCAGATAACATTTTATTCTGCATTCTTTATTGGCATCATTTTTTTAATCTGTGGGAGATAATATTTTTTCTAAAGAATGCATTTCTGATTGTTTTCTTCAAAGCTGCTTTCCTTTTTCCTCATGAAAAAGCTTCATGTGGCCTTTGGAACAGAGATAAGGGGGATTACAGGGTGTTAAAGGATCCTGCCCTGAGAGTCTTTGTCTGTATTCTGCAGAGGTTTTTTTTCTCATCATCTCTGATTGCCCAGCCAGTGGACCACATTGACATTTTTCCCCCCACAGGCGACATGGACTGCCAAGGGGTTATGTGTACCCTCATCTTGCCCTAAGCAGGAGTCAGGGATGCAGATGGGAATGACAGCTGTGAAAAATATCGCAAAGCCACCTTCACCCTCAGTACAGGCATGGCTAGAGAGAACTTCCATTCAGCCAGTTGTGATACGATCTCCTTTACATTAGCAGCCCTCTGTGCTTAGGCATCAGTAGCCATAGGAATCATCATTGAATCGCCTTCCCCCAACCCTGAAAAAAACCCAGACACACACATGTCTGTCTATAAAAGAAAGGAAGCCAGAGAGCTGGTGCTATGATAAATAAACTCTTTATGCTCACTTGGCCACTAGGATTTGTTCCATACATTAATTTTGCACTCGTAGCTTATATTTCACATCGGTAAATACGAAATTTTGCAAAAAGTTGTCATTGTTCATTAGATCCTCCTTCTATGGTTCCTACAGCGCTAATTCTTTCAGTGTTAGGAAGTTATATATAGTTCTTATGAAATGACAGTACTGGAACCCCATTGAATATGATTGGTTCAGCACATCTTTGGACAGCTTGCAAATACCCTTTCAGTGCACATTAGTGTATTTCCAGTCTGAATTTTCTTTTAATTTTAAAAAGACTTTTAAAAAGAACAAGAAGAAAGTTCGATGTTTCCTAAAGCAACATTCAAAGCAATTAAATGAAACATTTTTAACAGCATGATCTTTTTCATTTTCACTATCACCTCCTTAGCCTTAAGTAAAAACCTAAAGAGACCTTTGAAAAATGATGATTTTTTTATATTTAATATGTGATCTTTTCATGTTTCTGCTGTTGTATGCTTTTGAGCTGTCTAACAACTATGGATATGTAGCTGGCAGAAGGGCAAACTTGTCTCATATCCTGTGAAGAGGTGACTACCTGAAGTGTGGGTATGAAAGAAAGTATAAGAATTCTCTGAAAGGTTTTACTACAGAGAATATAGGGCTGAGACCTTCATCTAACCCTGGATGCACATTATTCTTAATAATGCATAACCGTACATTTTTTTTGCAGATTCTAAGTAGTGAGCTTACTAAAATTGAAAATATTTTACAGAAACAGAAAAAAATAGTCATGTTTCCTGTATCATTCACAGTTCTTTAATTTGCGGCATATCACTTTTATCTCTTCTTGCTTTAACACCAGATTTGGTTTAATTAAATTTATGTCAAATGAACACATGAAATGAAAGGAAAATCAGAAAGCCTGCAGTTGCCCATTAGTGAGTCAGTGACTGCACAGTGAAAGGCTTTTGAAGCCTGGCTTACTGCCAGAATAAGCTTGCAATGATGCTTAGAGACACTCATGATGCTTTGAAGGAAAGGACTTAGCTGACCTGAACCTGCTCTGTGCAATCGGTCCAAATGCTTATGGGCTGAATGTAAAATCTATAATAAGTCTTCTGTCTTCAACATTTATCAGTCAAGTGAAAAGAGGGTGTGAAACTACAATATCAATGCATAAATAATTATAATAAGTATTTTTTTTATTTTCTGCATGCTTCAAAAAGTACCCACACTTTCAATAATTTTTTAACCCTTTAGATACACAGTTAATCAGACTCTTTTTCTTTTTCTTCTTCTTTTTCTTCTTATTTTTCTTTTTTTTCTTCTAGTAAAGCCTTTAAAATCTGGAATATCACTGCCCTTCTTTGCATGCAATGGAAGCGAGGTGTGTTGATCATAAGTGTTTCAAAACTTGGCCCTCTGAGATGCTGAGAGTCATGGTCCAAATCTGGAGAAGTAGCATCTGTCTGAAGTACTTAGTGGATCTGGGATAAAGAAAACACTCTGTAGCAGCCATCAGCGAACAACCAGACTGACACAGGCTAAAGAGATTGCTCAGGAGGTGGAGACTTGTAGATCTGTATCTTAAAGCCTGTCTTTAGATGGAAACCATTATGAAGTACAGTACTTTTTTATGAACTCCAGGTATAGCTTACAAAGAAAAATTCTTTGTGTGGTCAGCTTAATTCGGTCTCATTTCAGAACAAAAGGCTTTGTTAAAACACCTGAATTGAATATCTACTAAAAAATAGCTTGTATTCCTATTCCACACAGTTTCTCTTATAGACAAGGCCTTTGAAATTTACAAATAGATGATGGGAATTTAAACTATTTGCTATTTAAATGTAATCATTGTCATGCTGGGAAGCTTTCAAATATATATCACCCATGATTTACACAATAGGATTTAAAGTTATATGGTAATTTGATTGAGTTTTGTTGCCAGCTAGTACTGAAACAAAGAATTCTCACTGCAGTTACATTGTTACGGTCATGCTAAGGCATGAGTTCGAGTCTAGTTTACCAGCTGCTAACTCTTGATCGATATCTCACAGCAATAAGATGTTAAATTAAGTCCTAGAGTTTCAGCACCTGTCAACTTATTTCAATTTTAATATTAAATCATTTTAGCTTAATTCAAAGCAAACAAACTAAATTATATGTACACTGTGTAAAAAAATGAAGCAACATGCTAATAAATATTTACTTGCTATTACTTAAAGACTTAAGTTGTTTTGTTAGTAACTCTTTGGTCAGAAGGTTTTGTAAAATGCCCTTCATTGTCACTAAATGTGTACAAAAATTTAGTAGTCACAAGTTTTAACAATCACATTACGCTGACTTCAAAACTTCCAGAATTGTGATATTTCTTTGCAATACCGCATACTTACTTGTATTTCTAAGTCTATTAATCTATTTAGTCTAACTCTGAGCCACACACCTTGAGATGATATAGAGTTGTTGTTTCCTGAACCAGATAACTGGATTCTGACAGACTTATGGATGGAGTCTGCAGTTAGAAAAAGACAAAACCTAGTAAACAAATGCATTTTATTTGAAAAATGAAGTTTAATATCTGAACTGAACCAAAATTGTCAATTGTCTTGGTTTGGCCCAGCTAGCACAGCAGCACCACGACAGACTCTCGCTTGGTGCCCCCATTCACCCCCACCCTCGATAGGATGGCAGAGGCCCCAGCGAAGTGGGAGTAAAAAGATAAGCAAGGTTATTGTGGATTAAAACAAGGGCAGGGAGGGCTCACTGTCAATTATGATTCCAGGCAAAACAGACTCCAGTACTCAACTTAGAGAG
>WBNH01009441.1:0-86551 GCA_013401255.1 Urocolius indicus | reverse complement strand
GGTTTTATTTCTCATCTCCCTGCTTTTATTGTTTCTTTAATAAATCAAACCTTTTTCTCCCTAAGTTGAGTCTGCTTTGCCCGAGACTTTAATTACCGAGTGATCTCTCCATCCTTAACTCGCAAGCAGTTTGTTATATTCCTCTCTCTCTCTCTCCTGTCCAGTTTAGGAGGGGGAGTAATATTATGACTGGGTGGGTATTGGCCTAAACCACCACAATCACCTAGTAACCTAGGGTTACCTCTGCCAGATCAGGTCACACAGGAACTCATACAGGTGGGTTTGAATGTCTCCAGAGAAGGAAACACTACAACCCATCTGGGCAGCCTGTCCAGTACTCTGTCACCATCACAGTGAAGAAGTTTGCTGACCATGCATGCATCATTTCTGTTGAGATATCGCCTTTACACATTTGATACTTGATTTGCCAGTGTTGACACCAGTATATGTTGTCCTAAAGTTTTGGGTTTTGTTGTAATAACATTAACCTACTTGAGGCTGACAGGAGAAAGTTCACATCTGAGTGTCTGCCATGTAAAAGACTGCTAAAATGCAATTGAAATCAAACACTGTGCCCCTTTTCTGGAGTTACAATGGGAGAGTTTTTCCAGTTGAGCATTTTATCATGCACTTTTTGACATCAAGATGTAACAGAGAAACTCAATCTGCAGAAACAGCTTTATGAAATAATTACACAAATACTTTACTGTTTAATGTCCTCTAATCGTTGTCCAGTCACTTAAAGACGTCTTTTTCCCAGTCGTTTAGAAATCCTCAGAGCTAGAAAGTTTTTCTCTCTTCTTTCTCATCATGTTCTTTATAAACCTCAAGATATGTAGTGGTCTAATACTTTTCTGTGCACAAAGTTACTTGACTCTGAAAAGTGACACAGAGAGTGATTCATAGCCATACTGTAGATTGATGTCAAATATTTAGCATGATCAATTGAATGCTGTGGAGCAATCTCAAAAATTCTTTGGAATCTGAAAACATTCTCTGACAAATTTCAAACCTGACTCTAATTTTATAAATAGATACAGAATTTTGCCCTAGATTAAAGCTGATTGAATTGATGAATGCTATTCTGACCAGCTCATATCAAGTAGAGATAGTAAAAGATAGACAGTTTTTGGTACAAACCTGGCCAGAAAAAAATGTTCACCACACATTTGAAAAATAGATTCAAAGTTCCTGGTGAACTGAACCACCAGACACAGGAGATTTGTAAAAGCTAAACAATTTGCCTGATGTTTTACTTGTTTCATAAGAAAAAAAAAACAATGATAATCTGCATAACATTAAAAGGGAGAGGAAAAAAAAAAAGAATTAAGAAGTAATGTTGAAGTTTTCATAGGAGGTAAAAAGTGAAAATCAAGCATTTTGAATGAATGAATTTAGGTATATTTTCAGGTTCTTGATCTTAACCCTATATTTCTGGTCTTAGGAAACATTTGTGTTCAGAAGGATTCTAAGCAAAAGAGCAAGGAGAAGCTTGTGCCTTTTCACTAAAAAAAAATAAAATTGTTCATTTTGAGCATTTATAACAGCAATTTATCAATCAACATGTACAATAGCAATGTCTACCTGGGTTTTGAGGCAGTGAATATGGCTGGGAAATTTGACCAAAGTTGAGGAAAAAAAAAAGGAGAAAATTATCGAAAGAAAAAATGCAGGTTTCTTGTCATTGAGGGCATAGAGAAATAGCACACCCCATTGTCTGGAAGACAGAACCACAGCACCAGGCCTGCAGTTACTTCTCGAGGGAATGACTGCCTCTCAGCTTTTTTGGGGAGAGAATAGAAGCAAGAATTACAAGGATATCAGCATCCAATTTATCACTGAGGGAGTGCTACAAAGGTCAATATCCCTGTGGGCCAGTTCTGGAGGGCAGGATGTGGAAAGCATTCCCTGCAAGTACATCAGTCAGTTGGTAGTGCTCGTGTTTTCTTGGCTGCCAGCTGACTAGCAATGTAATTTAAAGATGCCTATGACTGCTTTAGCCCTGGGCAACATGCATGGCATGAGAGTATACATTGACTAGGCTCTTGTGGACACTCTGCCTTAGCCAAAGGAAATGCCCCCCACTTTTCTATGATAGTACATCCTCAATGACCTCCACAGTATGCATCACTGCAGTGTTGCTTGCATGGGAGGAAGCATAAGGATGGAGGGTATTTTGCACTTCTTCCTATCATTTTGCACAGATGGCAAGTGTTTATGTCTTTCCACGTGACTGCACACTGGACAAGATGATCAAGACAGATGATTTATAATGGAGTTCATTGGAGATGAGATTCAGTCTACAGTGACTTAATTTCACTGGGATGCCCATAAATAGGGGTTGTTCTTTGTGCCTGGCTAACAACATCCCTTTGAAATAGCTTTGAGCCAGCTACTGTATAGCAAATGTACACTACAGACACACCTTTTATTGTTGTTAGGGGACTATGAACATTTACATGCATTTAAAATTAGAATCCTGTGTAGATTACTGTTTGTTTCATTGTTTTGCTCTTTTTTCCCCCTTTTCCTCTACTCTCAGTTGTTCAAAGATACTAAATATATAAGGTATTAGGAAACAGGACTTGCCTGTTCAAAAAATAACCCCAGAGGAGTACTGAGAACTGTGAGTGGAGGAGAAAGTATTCTGTCAGCCCTGGAAAGAAAGCATGGCATAAATCAGATTCCTCCTCAAAAAAGCCTAGAGTTGGACAGTCTGGTGTAATCTCCAAAGACTTTAGAAGAAAGTATGTGATTGAAGGTTGAAAGCTAAACTACGAATCCAGAGGTAAACCTTTTAGATTTACCAACTGCTCTTCTTAATCATGAAGGAGGGGGGCACTTTCCTCATTTGTGGGTCCACTCACACTCCAAACAAACCTGAAACCATTACAATGCATGGCAGTTGGTCGATAGTGTGGAAAAACCTCATTTAGTGACTGGCCAGACAGTTTTAAAACCTTCAGATTTTTTCTAAGTCTAGGTTATTAACTGTCTGACTGTAATCACATCTTCACCATAGGGAGCTTCAAAAGCTTTTCATTTGCATTGAATCAGTTGCCTTCCTCCCTGTCTTTTTCCCCCTGGAAATAAGCTTAAATAATTCAGCAAACTGCACACATGGCTAGTGATTATTGAACCATTCTGAAACACTCCAGGCAAATGGACCGTTATGTAGTAGGAATTAAAACTTTCTTTTCAGTCATTGAGAAAAAGATGTATACATATATCTGTATAATCCTCTCTCTGTGTCTCTCGTGTATGTGTGTGCAACATTGCATGTGGACAGCGATATTTATAAACATTCCCTTCACATAGAGACCTTGTGACACTTAAAAAAAAAAAAGTCATTTGAACCAGTAGTTAAAGTCTGTATTAGAGATGGCCCATAATAGTTTATAGTGAGTATAGAATGTGCATTGTGAGGGTAGAAATAGATCCTTTTAACACTACATCTTTTAACCCTGATAGAATGTAGTATTTCATAGCACGTTTTTGTCCAGGTGTTGTCGGATTCTGCTGAATAACTCTGTAAGTTGCAGAGCACACTAGTTTGTATCCCTGTGGACCAATGCCACAAATAGGAACATATGAAAAAAGTGAAACAAATTGCTGTATTCAATTGATGATATGTCTTTTTTTTACTTCTTACTTTTTTACTTAAACACAGGGACAAACTTCTTTAAGAATGATGGAACAGTAGCACAGGCTTCCCAGAGAGGTTGTGGAGTCTCCTTCTCTGCAGGTTTTCAGACCGTCCTTGACACTTTCCTGTGTGACTTGATCTATGTGGACCTGCTTTAGCAGGCAAATTGGACTAGATGATCTGTGGAGGTCCCTTCCAACCCCTACCATTCTGTGATTCTGTGATTAAAATTCAACTTTTCCACAACATAGCAGAATGTAAGGTTAAAAGGTCATACTACAAATATTGTTCTCTGTGAATATAATAACAACATACTATGTCTCAATGCAAATTAGACTTTCCATGAGATTTTAATACAATTTCTTAATTTTTCCCAATATTTTCGTCTTTAATTTCTGCTTTCTTCTTTTGAATAGGTGACCACTGTTTAGTTGAGAATCTCTCGTAAGCTCCCACAAAGATCATCTTGCAGTTTGGACACTATACAACAACTGCATGCAGAACTGATTAAAAAATTGTGTCTAGAATCCTACTGACCTTTCCAGTCATAGACAAGGCAGGGCCACACACTCAGGTCTAACGAAAATCTTGCAAATATTGTGAGTCTTCATCCACATGAAAGTCTTGATGACACTTTGCCTAAGTATTTAGTAAGAACAAACTATTTAGAAAAGAAAGTATGTACAATGATCTTTCCTGTGGCTACTTATTTCTCTATTTATGCTTGAGCATAGTGTAATTGAAATCATTGTAAACAATTTTTATTGTGTCTAACTTTAAAACGTGTTGTACTCCTGATACACATAAAATTATTTTTTGTTTGTTTCTATTGCTGAACAATGCTGCTTGCTCATCACTAGAAATAAATTCTATAATTGTATAATATTTATTTCTGACATTCACATTTCTTCGATTAATGTATGATGTACATCAAGAAGTAGCCCTCATCTGAGTGTCTTCTCTGTAGGTGAGCTTTTTCTATATGAGCAGTTACCTTGCAAAGCAGTTCAAGGCAATGTACATTTAAAGTGCTTTTAAAGTGCACTTTACCAACCTATGGTAGATCAGTCCATCATAATTATCAACATTCTGAACTGGAAAATGGGTTCAGTATGGCAAGGAAAATGGAATTCACATAGAGGAAAAGAAATGTCACTGACGACACTGCTCATGTGTTACAGTGATAAATAGAAATCACATTGATTTTAGCATCAAGATTGCATTTCATACCTGTTAGTTGTCTGACTGGCCTTTCAGAGATGACACCATGATGTGACATGATGGTGGAATCAAAATTTTTGTTATTTACACCAGTACTTTTTTTAAAATAACAAAAAACTTTATTAAAAATCACAAGAAACTTATTCTACAGCTGTTCCTGGCTTTTCATTGAACATTCAAAGTTGAAGGAATGAATCATCAAAATTTTGCAGAAAAATCACTACTGAATGGGGGGATGGAGCAAAAAAAAGGAATCATAGATTTGTGCTCAGATTGTAGGTAAACTTACCATTAGCTGAAATGAGGAAGAAGTAACAAGAAATTACTGCCATCTTTTGTGATTTAGGCTTCAGCATTTACTTTGTTGATATTCTGTTTGTTCTCAGATTACTGTGAGATCTGTATAAAGTCAAAAGGGATAGCTTTCCCTTTGTAGCTTTCTTCTGAGGCTCCTTCATATTTACATGCAGTGTTTCTTTTCCCTGCCAGTATCATCTCCAACTTCTCCAGTCCATCTCATCTCCTTTTTTTTTTTTTTTTTTTCCCAGACAGCTTTGATCTAAGAGAATGAGATTATATATGTACTATAGCATAAGGATAAATTCTCAATCCTAAAACTATTTAATATTTACACTGAGTTTAGGACCACTAAACTTCAAGATTAAGCGGATTCAAAGCCTAAGAGCACATCTGACTCAGAACATGAGCTGGAACATGTTCAATGTGAGAGCATTAGTACAGGCTGTGTGAATTCTAACTCCTTTGAGACTGGTTGGATATAGGACCACAGTTTGTCCCCCATGGTTTACTTAATGTATCTGCCCCTTAAAATAAATGAATGAAACGGGATGTAAACAATGAGAACTCCCTACAGCTTCACACAAACTCTACAAAAGTCCAAAATTTCGAAATTTGTAGAAGTTTAAATGATTTTTCTTCCTCCCTGAACACTTTTCATTTTTGCATTCCTTTTCCAGTAATAGAAAAAGAAAGGCTTATATAAAAACAAAGCAAAGCAAAAATCTCATTTGTCAGAATAAAGAGGTTCAGATTTTTTAGCTAAGTACTTGAACTTATGTGTGAACCCAAACTGCAGAGGAATAATATTCATCTTAAGTTAGTCAGTAGCACATGCTCTGTTGTGAGTTACTGGTTAATTTATGCATTATCTGTCTACATTGTGAGGTGGAATTATACCTTGGGCACTGGTAGCTGAGATTTTCCAATGCTAAGCAGTAATGGAAATTGTTAATCCCAACTCATTTTATCATGGGGTTCATATTATGCAGGTTCAAACATTTTTTTGTACTCAGCAGTTTGACACAGTATCTGTAACTGCTAAAATGTGTCTCTGTGCTCTAATATGGGATGCAATGTGATTTCAGGAAACAATATCAAGTCATTCACAAGTATATTTTTCTGAATTGTACCCTTGCTATTACACAGCTCCAGCGTCTGATGATCACACAACATTCAAATTTCAGACATTCTTTATCCAAACTACAACCGCTGGAAACAAACAGAATCCTTGCTCTGATTTCTGTCCCTCTGTAAATTTAAAGCACATCTCCTTAAACCTGTGAGGCATGAAGAAGTTCTAATTTATGTGACTGTTAAAGAAAATAGTTTCCAGATACAAGATTTCGGAGGCAGCTTCCATAATGCTGAGGCTTTCTACAGCTTTCTTTACTCAGTCAGACTCTGTTTTATGGTTTGCTTTATACTATTTTAACAAATAAGTGATTAATCAGATTATATGTTAGGCCCAGTTGATTAATTACTCTGTTATTGAGGCAGGATTGTACAGAGTTTTAATGCTAAGAATCAGCTTCCCTAGTCCTACCTCCTGTTATCATCTGTCAGATTATGTCTTTTTACTAGTCCATTCATTTTCCAGATAGCTCAGACAAATAAGGAGCCAGGTTATCAAACAGTGCTTTTTACTTTTCCAATTATAGAATACAGAGCTATCAACAGACAACACTTAAAATTCCTACTTAGCAACAATTTCATACAGAGCATAAATAAAGATTTGATATTTTATATGAGCCTTGGAAAAGTGTGTAAGAGGTCTTTTTTTGTTTTTATTTTTGTTTATCTAACCTTTTTTCATTGACAAACATAGTGTGGTGTAGCTTTGTAGTGTCTCATTCGGAAATGTACAATTTTTGTCATCACATATTAAATAAGAATTAGATAAAAAAAGGTTAAGAAAATCCTTCTGTCATTTCTCATTAAAAACTCATTAACCTTCCAGAGTAAAAAGGATATTTTGTTGAAAGTCTTCTCTTAAAATATTTAGAAATATATTTTGTTGTTTTTATATTTCTTTGTTACAAGCTAACTTATCCAGGCACTTGCTGAAAGACAGCTGTTGTGATTACATTTCATTAAAGAATGCTTAAATGATGACATTTCAACAATTGTAAAAGACATCTCTGTTTCTGCCACACAAATAATGTAGTGTTGCAAGTTAAATAAGCTACCTTGCTATTACATATATATAAATAAATGTGTTTTCCTTCAGTTCAGCATCTGCTTGTTTGCTTAACTGTTTTCCAGCAGTGGGCATTTTGATATCAAGGACAATAGTAATAGTAAAGAAAATAAGCTATTTATACATCCTAGAAAAAAAATTAATTGGACAAGATCATCAGAGAGAACATTAAGCTCCTTTTCCTGCCTATATGTTTCTTGATTTTAAGCAGAAAAATTAGAAAAATAGCTGTTCTTTTTGTAGAGATGAGATTTCACATTTTGGAGCCTGGGGCACCTGCTCAATTTGTAAAATTGCTGAGCATCTGAAAGTCCCATTTCCCTCAGATGTTTTGTTCTGATACCACCTGAGACTTTGATCCAAAGATGATTTGCATTTTGCATACTGCAAGAATAACCAAGATGTATTAGTTATGAAAATCATATCAGAACACAGAACAAGCCAAATGAAAAAGAGTAGAATAACCATAGCTAACTATCTAGATTATTCTCATTTTGTAACTTTTTTTCCTTTTAGGCTTCTCAATAATATCATTCTTATAAACAGGATTTCAGAAAGAAGCAACACTTCCAAAATTTCCTTAAAACAAAATCTTTCTAATGATTCAAAACGCTGGTTTCAGACTCTTTTCCCACCTTTTTGCCATAAAATAATATCATGTTCACTTACAAGCTTTATATTGTCTTTTTAAAAGTATTAATTTTTTACTATTTTTACAAGACTTTATAAATTAAAGAAAAATTTTAAAATTTTTAAAATTTTTTCTTTATAAATTAAGAAAATGTAGCAGAAGAAAATGTGACATTAAAATGATTTTTAATAACTCTTAATGAAAATTAGTTTGAAATTTTGCTTTTTCAAACTGTTATTTTATCATAGGTTTTGGTCAGATGTATTGGACAAGGTCTACACATAATAAGATGCTAGCATCTCTTGGGGGGAAGTTTTGTTCCCTTTTATCTCATACTCCTTTCTGTCTGAATTGTTCCATTAATATCACAGAGATAACAGTTTGAGGTATTTAAGTAGACAAGACCACAAAAAAAAAAAAAAAAAAAGTGTAAAGGAAACAGAGATCCAAAGCCTTTGGAAGGCAGTGAGGGGAGATAAGATTTCTCCACAAGAAATACTTGAGAAAGAGGATGTACTGGTGAGAAACCCAAAGGGCATAATTTCACCAAGAAATATGTGACCGAATTTGTCAAAACCAATTGAATAGCTATGGAAGACATACTACAGGTCCTGATTCATCTAAGAAGGAACAAAAGACCTTGGCAAAAGTAAAGATAGAAAAATGCCTGAGGATAGGCATTATGAGAAGGATCCAGAAGGAAAGTTAATGGATGAATTGTCCTTGGATACATAGTTGAATAGATGCTTTGACTAGGGTGAGAAAGCAGGGAAGCAGCTGAGGAAGAAAAGACAAAGAGGCAAAAGAAAAAGTTGAGGAGCAACAAGAGGAGCAAACTGTTCACTTAGGAGTTGATGTGCAGTTCTTCTTGAGGTAGACAAGTCTAATGCAATGAAGAGGCATGCATTCAAGGATGTTGTCTAAAGACAAGAACAAACTGCTGGTATTGAGGTTAATATCTTCAGAGAGAAGTCAAAATAGAAAGATGGATCATAGTTATAAATTCTGTAATGAAATAGTGTCTGTGATATGTGAATCTGAACAATCAAACACTGATTTCTTGTCACCTTACCCCATTCCAAATCTATAGAGCCCTATATGGAAAAAAATAGTACCCTCTTAATCTTTTATGACCTTTGGATAAATAGAAAAAAATCCTCTTATTTCTGTTTCTAGTCCTTCTCCATTTCTACTGACATATACACCAAATAATGAGGATTATGGGCAGTAAGAAAACAGAAAATGCTGAAAAATTCAGAGACACATACTGTGCGCCTTTACCATGATAGGGAGACAAAATATTATAGGTTAGATATAAAGATCTCTGAGAAAGATTTGAATTTTTTTCCCCATTTCCAGTGCAGCATAAATTATCGAGTCCATGAAGATCAGTGACGTTCCCAAGAGCAGCTTATATATGTAAGGACTCTAATAAGTGTGACAGGACCGCGTGTTCTTCCTGTTCAGAGGCTCCTACAGAACAGCAGAAAGCAGACATGTAGACTACTTTCTGTTCCATCCCTTTCTGCTCCATCATATGGACACTTGGGCTACATATTTTCTGTACTTTCTTTTAAACAAAGGAATCTAGTCCATTCTGAAATGAAATTGTGCTGGAAAAGTAAATGAACAATGGAAATGAGAAATCCTCTCTACGTCTTAAATAGCTATAAAATTTTAAAAGTTTTAGAACAATATGAGGCACTTGTGTACAAATCAAGTTACTTGTGACCAAGTCAGTTTTCAATATATATGCACTATCTCACTTATTTTTCAGCAAAAATATAGTAAGATATTTATCATTTATCAACAGTGAAAAATTCAAAAAGCACTTAATTTTGTAATAATAACAACTGTATTATTATTAATATTAATAGTTTAATAAGCTTTTGAGTTCATTGCAGTAGGTATAGGTGGAAATCATGACTATAATTCATATGCTATAATGGCTACAAAATCAGGTTTTTTGACAGTCCCCTGGGGGCCTGATTTTAGTTCTGCACCTTTTTAGCCTTCTAACCTTTCTAACAACCTTCTTCTGCTCTGTTCAGTGGCCAGGAGTACTTTGACATCCTATAAGAAATGGGATGAAAATATACTAGCTGGAAAGTTTTGTCATAAATATGCCACAGAACAGATATTTTTAATACTGATTGCTTTTAATTTGAAGACATCATAGTAGCAGTTAAACAGTGAACACAGTATGATATCCTCCTTATAGAAAAATTAGTATTCAATCATTTCCATCAGGTACACCATTCTGAGTTTCTTTAGTGCCCCGTCAGGAAGAACAGCCAAAGAGTGACTAATACAGATAATCCTAAACTGTGAATTTCAAAGTATATACTTATAATTTTTTTAAACACTGGTTCACAAAGCTGAAGAAAATATCAGTAAAATACCTTCCTTCTCAAGCTAGCTGGAATTTTTATATTTGGTTTCATGATCTGAAGTAATTGCAAATGAAGAAAAAATTATCAAAGAATTGGATGAGAAAGACATTATCCAAAATGTCAGCCTTCTTACTACCAAAGAGTTGTGCAGATTGATAAGAACAGATTAGAGAGTCAGGGAAAATTTACGTAAATGAAAAAAAGGGGGTCCAAATAAGTGCAGAGGAATGTCTTCCCACTCATTGAGAGAGAGGGATTAAGTTTATTTGTTTTCTGAAAAGGATTGATGGGACTTAAGAGGAGGACAGAAGACACAAAGGTGTGTCTAACTAAAGTTGACCTTGATATTGAAAGGACAATGATACACAGTATAACTCAAAAAGGAAAAGGTCATTTAGCAAAAATCATTAGTTCATTTGAAACTACAAGCAGTATTTGCAAATTTCAGTGACTAATTAAACATATGCACAACATATTTGGAAATAGATTCTCCTATTAGTTAATATTCTTTCCTCTACCCAAAGGCACCTTACGTTCCACATGAATATGTATTTCAATGAAGATACAGAATACTTAAACTTACTAATAATATCTGAAAAGCCATTTAAACAAGCATTATTAAGCCATTCTTTAACACAAGGGTGCGTTACATATCTGGATAAGAGACAAATCAGATGAGCTCTTAGTAGTTTCAATGCTGTCAAACTCTTTTGTGAGGGCAATGTTACAGAATTGACTCTACACAATTTTTGTAATAATACAAGTGTAGATTTAATGGGCAATTTTATTAGCAAAAGAGAATCCTTTTGACTGTAACAAAAACAAATGTCTTCCTTTTCCCAGTTGCAGTATTTTTTTTCCTTAAAACTTCATGAAAATCTGTGTTTTGTAACTCACCTACCATTGAAAAGAGATTTAAAATACTCTACCTATTCAGAGTTACATCATTAGGAATTCAGTAATGGCAGATGAAATAAAAACCATTGTACAGTAATGATGCTATCAAATCAAAAAGCTTTTCTTCCAGAAATGTCTTCAAAGTTTGTTAACACAGTGAAGAAACTTGGAAACTAATCGAAATCTCCATTTTTTTTTTTTTTCAAAGACCTTTCCTTATTCCCATAGTGGCAAAATTTCAAATAGCTAACCAAGACAAAGATAAGGAATAGTCTTTCACAGGTGTCTTCATTTAAATGTCTGATATATGTAGATGATTCTGAAAATATCTTAACTGTAAAAGGAAGATATGGCATATATGAGATGATGCAAATGGAAGGCATTTTGTGGTCAATTCTGAAACACTGGAAAGAGATTGTAAGTGCAATCAATGCAATTAAATTTCTGCTGTTCATATGCAAGTATACAATATGCAAATAATCAGATAGGAGTGTATATGAACCCCTATCTAGTCTACAGATTACTAAAGAGACTATCAAACAGCAGCATGTTTTACAGCTTTTGAAATAATATTTTTTTTTAAATGATTCTTGTAAAGATTTATACCTTTTCCAGTATTCCTCCTTGTCCTTTCTAAGTTGCTTCCCTTATTTCTCTCTCTCACGGAAGTTTTAATATCTTCTTTAAGCTGATCTTTCCCTTTCCCTGAAAGATGCTTCATTATTTGTCTCTTCTAGAAACATTTGCTTCTTTTATCTCTTCTAGGTGTTTCTTCTTCTTCTTCTCCGTATCCTAAGGACTTTTTGAGGATTCCGTGGAAGTAAACTCTTGTTATTATCATTCTGCCTATTTCAGTTTAGCCTTGGAGGTACTAACAGTGGAGAAAATAATGATCTTAAAAAAAAAGAAATTACAAAAATAAAATCTTTAAAGACTAGGGTACAGTTAAGAAGTAAATGGAGGATGGAAAATAATGTCCTTAGAGTACAGGAAAACAGAACAACATAGTTGGTGCAGGGAAGAGGAAATTCATTTAAAAGCAGGCATATAACATAAAAATGTCTGCAATAAGACAAGCGAAAATGGACTCAAGTTGCACCAAAGGCAGTTTAGACTGGCAGTAGGAAAAAAAATCTTTACTGGAAGAGTTTTCAAACCTTAGAACAGGCTGCCCAAGAGAAGCAGTTGAGTCACCACTCCTTGAGATATTCAAAGGATATGTAGATGTGACACTTAAGGACACAGTTTAGTGGTGGACAGGGCAATGTTAGTAAACCATTGGACTCAATGATCTTAAGGGCCTTTTCCAACCTAAATGATTCTATGATTCTGTGATGATGTCTGTTGATAAAGCCTTCTTGAAAGCATTAAATCTGAACTCGAACACAAAGGCTGACTAGAGAAATTGCTTAGCCCAACCTTAAAATGACTATATCTGACCTCTCCCAGAATTACTCAGTGAAAGTTAACACTTATTTTCCTAGACGTATAGAGAAATGAGGAAAATCTGATGAACATACAGACTAAGGCTAGTAAGTGTCACGTAAGCTAGAGAATACTACTGTACAAATAGATGTTGGAGTAGGTTGTGTTACTGGCCTCAAAGGATTGTTTTGGTTGGATAAGACCTTTATACAGTCCAACAATGCAGATGAGTAATTTCTGCTTAGAAGTCTTATGATCATTTCTGACTAGATAGTTGGAAAACTATAACAGTACCTAGAATTCTTGAAGGTCTAAATTTAAAGATATCAGTTCATACTAAAACCTGAAATCAGCTTGTGCCACAGAACACAGAATTTTCCAAAGTTCAATGTTGGTTGAAGCCTTTTCTGTCTCAGAGACAGAAAGGTTAAAACAAAGATTTTAATCTCTATATATTGACCTCTTCAGATCTAGCCTGTAAGTACATCTGTGGCTTGATTCCTTTGTCAATAAACTTTTCACAGAGGGTAAAGAAAATAAATAACAAAATAAATTACTGGGAAATGTTTACTTTCCAATATATCTGTATGATGTCTTTCAAGAGCCTTGGCCTCTCACACAAACATTTAAAAACAAGAAATAGACATCTAAGCCTGCCATTTAGAGGATGGATTGGATTCCAAGAAATGCAAATTTCTTAAATTGTGTAATCTGCACTACTTAATAGAGCAGGGAGCCAATTAAGAACAGTCTCCTATTCAGTTTAATTAGGCTAACTACAGGTAAGGGAATCATATAGTAAAGGGAGGGGTATTCAGTAGAAAGACTCTCTCATGTATCTTTTTCATGTCTGTGTCTTGCACTGTAATGGAGCTAAAGATATCTAGTGTTTGACTTTCAACCTTTTAGTGCTAGAAAGTAAATTAATCACAGACTTTATACTAGCAAGACTTCGAAACTGTAAGCCTCAGCCATTCTGCCTGATGTTAAAGGGACATGCAAAGGGGAAGTAAAGAAGGTAGCTGATATATTCCCTCTTTCAAATCAACAACATTTCTGTGTTAAATATAAATCTCAGTTTCAGCTTTCTTAGATGGGTCAAGCAGCTTCTATAGTTCTTTCATAAAATGCCTAGAAAGAAAAAAAGTACTTATTTTGTATTCCAAACTGCATTCTAATGTCAAATTAGAGAGCATAGCTCAAATTACCAAAGGTGAGAAAGACACAGAGCTGAGACAAGTGACATTTGCTTTTTAAAGGTGTCCATCAAAATATGTGTTATATGTTTGTATTGTAGCTCCAATAGTCATTCTTCTTATTTGAGAACACTGAATCTATGTCTTTTTGATTTGCTGCTGCCTTGATAAGCACAGATGCTCAGACTCTGGGGAGGTGGACAGATATGTCCAAAAAAAACCCCAAAAAACCAAAAAAAAACCCCAAAAGGAATCAGAATTATCCATAAATATTCATTAATTTAAATACGAGGAGAAAAAATAATTGAGAAAATGGAGTGAACTGATACAATGATTATGCAGAAGTTAATAAATGATGGCACAATTTGTCATCCAGACCAACCGAATAGTCATCTTTAAATAGTTAGATAAACTTTGTCTCTCCACTTTACTGTCCTAATACTTGTCAGTCTCAGAAATTTTAATCTGTTTACACTGAGAACACAACTTTGAGGGGGGAAAGTAATGTTTACAGAGGGAGTAAAGAAACTTTCACTGTTGTTTAATCTCAGAGCAGAAGCACTGAAGAAATTTAATTAATGGAACATTTTTCTCTTTTCTCTTTCACTTTCACAGTCTCATGATCTCCTAAAATGTCCTGTCAAACAGTTAAGGACACATACATTCTTTTAGGTTCAGAAATCTTCTTCACTCTTAGAAATAATACACATGCAAGTAGGTAATGTACACTCACAAGTCTTGGAAAGGTTAAAGAAGGCACCTACAGTGCCTGGGAGAAGATATGAGGTTTGATTTGATGCTATCCTTTTGTCTTGCTACTATGACAAACATTTCTTGCTCTGATATGCAATACTTCTGTAACATAAGCTTCTCTTCTTTTTCTTTTCTATCAGACACCCCTCTGAGCCTTAGGATTGTATATGGAGTAATTTTAGATCTTGATAAGTAACCTTTCCTTCCATTTGCAGGACAGAAAGTTTTCTGTTAATGACATGGGAAGTATAATTGAAAGTTGAGTGCATACACAAAAATCCTTGCTACTAGCAACCTTCACATTCACATACTACTGGCTCTTCTGCTGCTCTTCCTGAGTCAGTGTTTCCTTAATGAGAGGTTATAAATATAGTTCTAAGACTGCTAACTAGCATTAAGTTAAAGTTCTGAGACTGTTCACTAGCATTAAGTTATACTTCCATGCTAGTCCTCATTTTATGCTATGTAATGATTACAGGCTAATGATCAAGGTTAGATAAATAAATCAGGCAATGAGACTAACATCTCTACAGTTTCTGAGAAAAAAAAACCAATAAAACAAACCCATACAAACAAGAAACCATATATGAGTGACCTACTTTATCCATTAATAGCAATACTGATATCAATACTGAAGGCTGCTGTAGACATAATTTTAGATTTTCTCCTTGCCTGCTGAAAACATCTATTCCTAGTTGCAACACTAATAGCAATGTCAGATATGGTATTCTTGAACAATTAACATTCATAAAACCTGCTTTAGTGTAGAAGGTCCAAAATAATATCTCCATTACTTATCCTGAGACAGAACAGAGCAATATTACATGGTGTGAAACTGACAAGAAGACCTCTGCTAATGTTTCATCCTCAGATAGTAAGAATCAATGTACCAGCATGTAGTACTTTCTGACTATACAAGGGTCAAGTATAAGGAAAAAAAAAAAATAAAAGCAATCATGAGGTTTCAGTTCAGTGCTAGGAACAAAAGAAAAAAAAAAATACCACATCTAAAAAAACCCCTGTTTTTATGACTGATTGTCTTTTGAATCTCTCACTAAGTAGGCCTGGGATGCAAAGTGGGAATAAAGATTTCTAATCCCCAAGGAAGACATCCAGATGCACATCAATAGCATTCGATATTCAGATGGCAGCTGGTAAACTGGATTGTATTCTTTTTGAAAACCACTATGACAAAGTTGTTTATTCAGCAAAACAAACTGTTCCCTGTGTCTGTTAACAAGGCTGGCTTTGTACAACACTTCTACAGTGCTGACTCCTGTTTGGAACCATTTCATACTAATTAGAAATAAGAGAAAAGGCTGTGTTCATAAACAGCCCAACTCAAGACCTTTTCCGATGAATCTTTCTGAAAATTAACTCAGTTGTAACCCTCCACGAATTACAGAGTTTCACAAGTAGGGTAGGGAAAAATATATTGTTAATAATTATAAACTTTCAACGCAAAATGCCAATGCAAATTTTATATAACACTACTCAAATTACTACGAAGTAACAAACTGTGAAATGCTGTGCAGTGCCAACTTCTCAAGCTACAGCCATAGAGGTTTTTTAAATACTTAGGAATAATAGGAATATGTGCAGAACAAGAGTTACTATCATGGAAGAAATAAAATGATTAAATGACAAACTAAATATGTTGAGCCATGTTTTGTTTATGTATGATTATTATGAACTACTACACAATCTATAAAACAGGCATAGGCATACCTGAAACATGTTTAAATGGAGGACAAAAAGATAATAAGATAGAGAAGGTCCTTCAACATTATCAGTGCAAAAAATCTGTTTAAACATTAAAAGCTAAACTTGAAGGTGTTATATAGGAACACTTGTGCACTAGTGAGGCTCATTTCTAATTTCTGTAGGCATCTTGCACTTCAGACAACATTTGCTCATTTAAGTAATCTCCCTTAAATCCATGGGGCTACTTGTGGAAGTGCCAGATGTCATGAATCAGAGCTGTTAGTGGTCAAAGTTAACACTTCTCAGATCTGTTTACAATGGCAACATGTTATACATGAGATATGTACATTTTCAATATTTTCTAATATCAAACATGACATAAGAAAATACGCTATCCTATACTTTTCTGATTATATTAAAAAAATCAGTTGCTAGAATTAGATGAAGATCGAAAAAGTATGTGCTTCAGAATACATTGGAAAAGGGATAAAATTTAAACTTATATAAAAAACCCCATGTAGTTAATTCCCATTACAAAATATTACTTGTCATGAATCCAGTAGTTTTCTGTGAAATTCTATTTAATTTCAAAATCTGAAAAAAACAACAAAATATCCTTATTGGGGAAAATAGATTTCTTCACGAGTCACAGGAAAAAGTTTACTTTGTGGTTTAACTTTTGTATACTAGATTTCTGTTTCAAACCTGCATCTGGATCGAGGAAGACTTATGTTTCTTGTGCTTGAGTAATAAATATTAAATATGATTGAGAAACACAAGTAGTAGAAACATGAAATCATTTAAGGCTCTTGTTTAAAAAGATATTACTATCTAGAGTTAATATACAGCAATCCCAAGTGCTTCATGGCCAATCTTTTCCTTACTTCACCTTGTTCTTAAGGGAAAAACGGTCTCTACAATTGCTCTTATGATGACAGTAGTGTTACTTTGCATGTGACTTGTCTTGGCTTAAGGATTGCTTGTAAAGTTAGAGGAAGGACAGTCCTATTTCCCAATGAAGCTTGCATCTCTACATTGCTTTACTTGAAAACTGAGTCCTTTGACAACTTGTCTAAATGAACTGAGTTTCCTTTCAAGGATCATAAAGAATGGGAATAATATTTGGCTTCCATATCTGTGACTGAAAAGATAGTTCTAACTACTTCAGATTGGTTGTAATGGATAAACCAAATTAAAGGGACAATACATTGCTTCTCTAATGTGTGTAAGAAATGAATTCTTAACATCCTGAATTTACATGTCTAAAGTTGTTGGCATAAATATGAACAATAAAAAAGTCTTCAAACTGTTGTACAGTTGAAGGGAAAATCTTTTCAGTGATTTATCCTCATGACTCTAAATAGTGAAAATATTAGAAATAATCATCCTGTGTTCTTTCAACTTAATTTTCCACCTAACATAGTCAATTAACAGTAATTTTCAAACATGAAAGTCAACTCAAATTTCATGAGAGTTATGTAACCTCTAGTATCTTTTTTTATGCTCTTGTTAATAGGTATGATGAAATCACAAAGTCCTTGGTAACTTCATAGAAGTTTTTGGTTTTTTGTGGTTTTATTTTTCCTTTTCTATAGAAATCTGGAATACAACATACAGTTCATAAACATGATTAATGTAATAGAATTCCTTCTGTGGATTCTTTGATTACATGTTACTGTTTTCTGTTTAATTTGTTTTTTTCTCTTAACAAGTAATAAGTTCATAATGGTTAAATCTTTGGTCCGTCATGTGACTATTACTTCTAAGTTGTTAGCTGTGGTTTATCTACTAAAATATATAGTAGATCCTTGTGTTCATCCTGTCTACTTCTCCTCATTTCAGATTTCATCATTTGTTTCTATTGTGCAATACCAGTAATATATTTTTTTCCCCAATGTGTGAGCTCTGATTGTTTAGAAAAAAACAAACAAACCAAACCTATACACTAATTTCCTCTTAAAGCTAGGCAAACATCATTAAAAAAAAAGCAAAATGAAGGAAAATACTGTTTCAAAAAGCCTACATTATGACTTCTCAAAGAATCCTTTGAAGCAAAGATTAACTCCATAATGCAGGAAAAAATTCTATTGATAATACACAACCAGAACTAAAATACTTTTACCAGTAACCACATCATTTCCTTCACATATTTTTGTCTGTGTAAAGGTAAGAAGGGGAAGTGTTTTATCAAGACAGGCTTTGCATCTTTCCAAAAAACTACATTTTGCCCTCAATGTTTACCCGAGCTCTATCTGACCAATGGACTCTCTGGAAAGTCTTGCTATTTTCAGAAATGTTCATCTGAAAGCTGTATCATCTAGAACACTATTGTCAGCTGGTCAGGAATCTGTGGTCAGTTCTGCTTTTGATATTTTTGAAAACACTGTCCTCTACTGGTTGTGGTTTTGGAATTAAATACTCAAGAATTCCATTCTCCAGTGATAGCTCTCCAAGGGCAGGTCAATAGTGAGTAAAAAACATCTAAGATTCATTATTTTCTATATAGGTATATGAACTAGCTCTGTGACTGATATATATAACCACATTAGGCAATAATGACTCTTATTAATAACCAAGAATAACCAAGTTAAATCATTATTTTTGTTTCAGCCCCATTTACTGTTTCTCCTGTCAGTGTTGCTCTTTCATTTCTAATATTTATATTTTTTTTTCTACAAACAGGGATTCACAAATTCTTTGAAACTGCAGACTGGAGCTTCCAGTAATAAGGTTTATCTTATGTTTTAGCACAAGGATGATTTTTTATGAGACTTTAACATGTTCATAAACAGATAGTAAAAAGATACAGTTAGATCTTCAGGGTGATAGTGCAGGCATTTTGCAACACCGGCGAAAGCATAGAGTAGCAAAAGACCAGGATTTTAAGGTTTTTGGATTAAAATCTGTGGAAATGACTACTGTCTGGGTAAGAACAGAGTCCAGAAGATTTGTGTAACTACATGTATCTGTTCTGGCAAAGAGACCACAGTTACAAGTCTCTGTAGACTGACAGATTTGCTCATAAGAGATTGTATGTACTTCACATGCAGGTGGGTTTTATTTGTTATTGTCACTTCTCTTCTGTTATTATCTTTCACCTACCACCTGAACTTAGACATAAATTGAAGAATAAATCATCAGGGGGTCTGTCAGTTTGGAAGTCAGTCTTCAGATCTTTCCTAGGAAGCTTTTGTGCAAATACTAAATTAAGAACTTGAGTATTTTGATACTCTTGTTCATTCAATGGATGGTTTTGCTAGAGTTTTCTAATGGCTGATCTAAACTGTAATTCTCCAATTTCCTGGCATACACATGATACTGGAACCAGTTTTTATCATGTGGCTGACTTTTCCTATTGATTATATTAAAGTAACAGGGCAGATTCATTAGAGAAAAAGCATATATAAATACATCTCTATTACATTCTTCCTGACTATTAAATGCTTTCGCTGATCTAATTATTTTCAGCCTTTTACATGACATCAGTTCATTATTCCAGTTTCTATAGTGAAAATTGTTTTAAGACCACTATTTCCCATTCTCTGTTAACTGAATACATTTTGCTCAGAATAAAAGTATCAGAAAAAAAAGTATTGGCTGCATAGAAGTCCTTTGTTAGTGCTTTTGAACTCCCTAGTTGTGGACTACAAAGAGTCCAGCTCGCTGTCTCTCACCACCACAGAACAGAAGAGCTTTTTTTTTTTTTTTTTTTTTTTTTTTTTTGGACCTTGATATACAGGATACATTACTGAGTACCTATAAAAAGGTTTGTGAACCTTGATGGAAATCAGAGGTGAAAATGACAGTTCAAATGTCTGATCTGGGTTTAAAGGATCTATGGTAATGTATTTTTACTTATGTCAGATACTGAGAAGGGAAAAAAAAGGACCCAGCAAAGCGGTGTTCAGACTTATATTAGACACTCTCTGTGCTCCTGCCCTTTCCCGATGCTGTCAAACCCAGAGCATTCTCTGAAAACTAAACTGATTCTAGGCAGATTACTAACAGTTGTTATGTCTTATTAGTTATCTCTTTAGTGTATTGCTAAGATACAAAGCCTATATGAATCTTTTCAGCTACAATCAGTCAGGATCTGTGCTGGCTTGAAACATGCGTTTTTCTTGGATTTCACTGCAATGGCCTCAAATTTCTTTTCTTTTTTTTTTTTTTTTTAACATTTTCTGTTCTATGTAAGAAGCTTTATAGAACAGCTAATCAGATAGAAAGCAAGAATGTGCTGGTTAATCAATCAGTATTTGAATAGATTTTGGCAACTGACACTTGGCTATATAGCTGAAGAAAAAAAATGACAAAACTTTGAGGAAGACAACTCTTCATTCTATTATTTCATGTGAAACATTAATACATTTTAAATCCTGTTCCCATAATGAAACACCACTTTATTGTATTTTGTTCCACTCCTCCAAACTATTTTTACTTAAACTAGTATTTCTGACAAAAATAAAGAGAACTGTTTTGCAAAAGAATCCTTTTCTGTCCTTTGAGGCTAAAGGGCTTTTTCTCTCTTTTTCCTACTTCTTTGTCAAAAGACCAAGATATTAAAATAATTTCTAGACCTTCTTTAGCTTCTTACTCTTCACTTCTGTGTATTGACAAACTTTGTGGTGGGTTTATAATCTCTTGAACCCTAAAGAGGTAAAAAGGTGTTAAAAATGCTAGCGCTGGAAACCATACCTGCTATACAAATACTTATCATTCACACAGCCCATTATCCGCTCTAAAAAATAGTCATGGTAATCAGTGGTAAATGTTTCCCAATCATTCTCAATAGACTTCTTGTCTACTGAGGCTCTAAATCTCTTTTTGAAATAATGGAAGAAAGACAATCACTGACTCTCACCATAATCATGCTCCCTGCATTAGAAGTATATGAGTGTTCTGCATGATTTACATATTTTGACAGGCACAAGTTGCAACATGAACTTTCTAAAACTTTGGAGGAGTTTGGGTGAAGGATTTGGGTTTAGATTGTAATAGACATAGATCTCAAAGTCCAAGGTCAAGATCATCAGAAATATTCAGTACCTAGTTTTTGCTGGATTTAGTAGTGCACATTTGAAAGTGTATCGCTTACTGTTATATTTACTGTATATATGAAACCCACTACTGGTACAGCATAGCATATGAGGGTCACTGTAAAGGTTGAGATTGACTGTCAACAGTCAATGGGTACATCAGTCATTGTATAAACACAAACTCAAACCCAAGGAGTCTGTGACTGTAGAAGACCAACAGACATGAGTCTTCAGCACCGAGAGGTTTGAAAATTAATGACAGACAAATAAGGCCTGAACTATTCAGATAGCTTAACGTTAATAAGCTTGGGTTAGAATTTACAGTCCACTAACTCCTCCATAGTAAGAGCACCTTTATACGAGGTACTTTTAAGGTAGAATAAGTTGTCTCACGCTGCTTCCTCACAGGGAGTTAATGCAGAGTAACCAGTGTACTGTAAATTTGCACCCCAGTTTACCATGGAATAACTTCCCTGAGTAGATAACTCTTAACACAATGTGTATAGGGAAATCAACAGCTAAGGCTCAGTAATTAGTATTAAAAACTATTCAGGTTCTTGACGTTTCTCAATCCTTTTGGTTTTTTTTCAACCATCCCTAGCCACAGTTTTGATGTGGGATGAGTTCTGGTTTGAAAATTTGCCATATGGTTATTCCTTTCAAGATTCTAGTGGTCAGATGCAAGAAAAATGGCATATCCAAAGAATAAAAAATAATATGGCTTTGTAATTGATACCAGAAGTGCTTATTTCTTGCTCATAAAAAGTTGTGTCAACAAATCAAGAAGTGAAAAGACTTTCATCCTGACACCCACCCTTTAGATATCTGTAAATGTTAATAAGATCTCCTCTCAGTCTCCTCTTTTCTAGATTAAACAGCCCCAGATCCCGCAGCCTTTCCTCATGTGAAAGATGTTCCAGTCACCTGATCACCTTGGTGGGCCTGCACTGGACTCTCTCCAGAAGTTCCCTGTCCCTCTTGAGCGGAGGAGCCCAGAACTGGACACAGGACTCCACATGAGGCCTCAGCAGGGCAGAGTAGAGAGGGGGAGAAGAACCTCCTTTGACCTGCTGGCCACACTTTTCGTGATGCATCCCAGGATGCCATTGGCCTATTGGCCATGAGGACACATTGCTGGCTCATATTTAGTTTATTAACAATCAAGACTCCCAGGTATCTCTCTGCAGAGCTGCTCTACAGCAGGTCGATCCCCAGCCTGTGCTGGTGCATGGAGTTGTTCCTCCCCAGATTCTGGACTCTGCACCTGTCCTTGTTGAACCTCTTGAAGTTCTTCTCTACCCAATTCCCAAGCTGGTCGAGATCCCACTGAATGGCAGCACAGTCTTCTGGGGAATCAGCCAGTCCTCCCAGTTTGGTGTCATCAGAGAACTTGCTGAAGGTACACTCTGTCCTGTCATGCAGGTTGTTGATGAAGATGTTAAATTTGTTTGTAAACAACTCACAAGTGAAACATGCTTCCACAAAGTCACAAAACCATTATAGGAATTAAAAACATGATAGCAAAAAGGCAAGTTTTGGTATAAATCATTCACAAGCAGGTCTAAAATAAGGCTAAATCTGCCTATAGAAAAATCATCTAGCAACTAATCTGAGTTATTGTTACATGGAAATTACATTTTTAAGTGGTCAGTGTATCTTTAAAACCCACAGTTGAACATCAATTACTGTATTTTGTACCACTTCAGGAAAACATAAGCAGACCCACTAGAAAAGTTCAAAACAGAACTGACAGATTCTATGAGTCCTGTTTCTAGCAGACAGAAACAGCTCTGAGAAGATGACATACCAAAATATAAAAGGAGGCACATTTTACGTTTCCTTTTACTCTCATGGAAGAATATTCCACATTTCACTGGACTTGTTTGTTGTGAGCAAGCAGAAGGCAGCGTAGTGGGAAAGGTTGTGTCAAACCTGGTGAATGTATACAATAAAACACACAAGTATTCCCTGGAAACATTGCAGCTCTCTAAGCATTTACAAACTCATCAACATTCTGAAGTTTTCAGCATTTCTCCAGAGGCCACTTGGGCCAGAAAAGCAGTGGGATAAGGGAAGATGAACTGTTTTTGCCTCCCATCCTGAGCTGTTGAACTACCTACCCTGTGAGGACAAAGCAGCTGGAAGGGTTCTAGAAAGTGTTTTCCCTATGACTGCAAGAGGTACTTGAAGTTTTTGGTAATCCATGGGCACTGTATGTGGTACAAGATCGATGATCTTGTGACATAGAGCTTCAGAGAAAGGTCTTTAGTCTGGGATGGCATAGTGGGTGCAACAAACCAAGCTTTGTAGACCCCAGGCTACAGAGACAGTTGACAAACTACTATGAAGTCTGTGTTTGTGCAAATTTTCCTATAGAGGAAATTTTCCCTTTAGAGGAAAAAGTGTAACAGTTGAAGATATTTTTATCTTGGCTTTGTTAACATGATTTGAGAACAACTGATGTCCTATAATGTCGAACTTTCTGGTCTGTGATAGCAAAGCAGGAATGAAAACTAAATAGCAATTTTGGACAAGAATATTGCAATTGTAACAATCTCCACCTGCTGAGAAAAAAAAGAAGATAAACAAAGAATGATTATAAAAATGTCCATTGTTCAGCCCTAGAGCAGCAAATTTTAAAGCAATTAGTCAAAATAGTAATCGACATGTATATCAAATATCGATAGAAAATAATTATGTCAGAATATTAAATATGTACAAGAAGTAGTGCAAATGCCTTGCAGAGATGCAAACACTTAAGAACAACAAATGAATATGTTGATTAAATATTATTCATACAATGTTATGGTCCACAAACATGTTAAGTCCACAGGAGAGAAGCTATAACGTTCCTTTTAGAATTATGGTTATCTTCCATATAGCTAGCATCCCACTCAAAATCACTTTTCTGAAAAGTTTGGGATGGGCTTCCAGTTCTACATCAGACAAAAGGGGAATGGCAATTAGAAAAAGAGGTTTTGAGGCAGAGATATCTGTGTTTACAGTTCTTGTAGGATACATATACACGCCTACATATGAAGCTATGTCTTTTTAATGATTTGACTTGCACTAACAAAACTGAATGAATTTTTTGTGTTCATCAAAAGAAAATCAAAACACATTGACAGTAGAAACAAAGCAAAGGTATTCTGTCCCAAAACATTCATGAGAAAGAGAAGAGAAAGCAAGTGTGAGAAACCCATTGTTTGTCTCTACAGCATAATCAGCTCCAGGTGAATGACATCTAATATATACTCTCAGCTATGGTGAGTTTTATAGCGCTCTGGAGATTTTTCATTTGCTCTTACCCCACTAATAATTTATTTGGCCCAAGGGACAATTAAAGTAAATGAAATTATTCCAGACTTTAAATTCTAGATCCAGCTTCATCTTTCCTTTAGACAGCTTATAGTGGCTTGAGATGACAATAGTCCTTCTGATCAGTAAGTACTATTGTTAACCTACTTATTGTTATTAATTGTTCTCTTCATTACTCTAGCATACACAATCATAAAATCAGCCTAATAGATTCACCATGTTTATTGTACTCACAGCACTAAGTTTTAAGAATCGATAGGAATTTTATGATGAAAAATTATTCAACTTAACAGTATTCTCCCTGTGGAGTTCTTGTGAATTATCCTATAAATTCTAAAGGCAGGACTGTAAACATTATTGTTGACAGTAACTTTGTTATCGGAGCTCCCAGAGAAATGTTTTTCTGTCAAATCTAACACAATGCCATCAAGTTTTAAACCTATTAAAGGATGTCTCTACATTATACTTCAACTCCCTTAAGTTATACACTAACAGAATTAGTTGTGCTGCAAATTTTAAATCTGAATCCCCAACATCCTGCTTAAACAACCCATATCTAAACCTCCAGTCTCCAGTCTTACAGTCACTCTTTATTCTTAATCTAGAAATAGAAAAAACAGTTAGACATTTGAAATGTCTTGCCCCAGTAATTTTGTTCAGGATGCCAATATTTTAATTGCACTAAATGAGTATGTGTTTCTTGTTTAAATAGACTAGATATAAAAATGTGCTCTTACAGCCACTCTCCACTCTTAATAAGATGATCATTAACAAGTGCATCTTACACAGGTTGTGTCATCCTTTCAAAGACAGTACATCAAAAAAAAAGAGGTCACAAGCAGATAACCTAAGACTCTTTATTAGCATTTGATAGCTCTGAATGAATTAAAATGTAGAGTCTGTTTAGTCATAACATTTTGTTTCAAGTTGAAAATTTAAAAGAAGACAAAATCACTGTCTTAAATTGGTGTTTCCATGCAGTTAGTCTCTAGCAAAGTAATAGTGCGGCTGGAGATTTAAGAGAAACCAACACTTTTATTTCATTACAACTTTTGATATTATGCAGCTTTGAGAAGGAAAAAAACAACCTTGATATTCAACTTTATACACTGTTGTCAGGAGACATGGGTGTTTTTGTATTTTAGAAGATAACTTGTTATTTGTTTTTGCTTTTTAAAAAGTATTACTCATTTTGAAAGAAAGAGGACTATCTCAATAGATGTAATGCTGCTCTACTGTACAATATTTACCTTTATAAGCAATACATAGCTGAATTCTGATGTCATTCAAAAGAAATGCAAATCCCCAATTACCTTTGATTGGAATAACTGATGATTCTGTTATGCATCTTGAAATCTAAAACATATTATAGTTTCACCTGAATCCTATGATTTCACTGTACTTTGGTGCTTAGATGACCTAGGCATCTGAAGGTATCCCACTTTCACAAAATAAACTTTGATGCTACCAAACTATCTCAGAAATGTACTTTTCTAATGTATTCAGCAAACTCAGAAAAAAATGTACACACAGGAAAAGAAATTATATCATATCAAATAACTTGCACTAACCATAGCCAATAAAGTTTTCAAAGTCAAAACGTACAGGCTACAGAAATAATACGGTTTACTCTCAGGCAATGTAATATTTATTTCTGATGTTTCTGTTATTTTTTATAAGTCTTTTAAATTATTTGTAAAGATACATTCACTGTAGATATAGCTCTGAACACTTAAGCAGGAATTTACTTGAAATATCACCAATTACCATATTACTTTGGACTATTTTTTCTTCAAATTCCTTACAGAGCCACACTATCCTGACATTTTCTTTGCAATAAAAATCTGTACAGATGCAGTTATCAACATTAATTCCATCAACAAAGCCATGAAATCTTGACATCTCTTACACAAAAAGCCTGTAACATCAAGATTATTTTACATTTTTAATGTACAAATTCCTTTGAATTCTCCCACATATAGAAGTATGTGTTTATGTGCATAGATATAAAAATGAAGTAAGTCTACATGCTTCAAAATACCTTTTAAGAAGGACAGAGATAAGTATAATATCTTAGAAATTCACCCTAAAATTCTGAAGGTGGAAACAATTACAAACAACTACACTGACTTGCTTGTTACCATGACAAGGTTTTTCAAGTTTGGAAAGTCCAAAACTTCAGAGAAGCACAGGGAATAAAAAAAGTAAAGAATGTGTTTTTATATAGTCAAGCAGGAGACAAATTGAGTTTGAAGGCATAATCTTTAATCTATCTTTTCCTCACATTTTGTTGCTTGACTTTGCAATTTAAACTGCAGTATAAAAAATGTGGTAATTTGATGTAACAACTGTTACAAATTTCATGAGAAAGTGATTTGGAATGAAAGCACAGATTAAGAACAGAAATAAATAAATTATCCCCTCTCCAAGTACAAGGTTGCAACATTGCCTCCAGGAGGCTTTTTAGAATATTTTGTATGGTTGTGAAGGACATATGGTCTAGTAAAACATCCATTTACTGCTTTTCTACTCATCCAAGCTAGCTCAAGTGGGCAGTGCTGAAATACTCACACCACATAATCAAAACAGGTTCTCTGTGAATGTTTCTACATGGACATCTCCTCTCATTGCTATTCTCACCATGAGAGTCCTTAAATCCTTCATTCCATAGGCACTATATTTTATATTAATAGTGTCTCTGGCTGTTTTGTTAAGCTTGAGCTGCAGAGTGCCTCTCTGACTTTCAGACAGATTTGCATGAAATGCATCTACTGTTTAAGCAGTTGCTACAGAAACCTGTTTCTCTGAACAGGATTTTAAATCTTGCTGTAAGCTGAAAAGAACATTTATAACATGCAGATCATTCATAGTACGCCACTTTTATTTAACCCTAGTCTCTCAACTATGAAGCACTACTTCCCAAACATCTCTAAGGTCTATCCTGTACAGCTCAACTCTCCTCATGGTTTAGAGTTTCAATTTCTCTCCGTGTTTCCTTTATTTCTTACTCTAGTCTCAAGCTTCCATTTGCAAAGTTTTGCCTCCCTTTGTAGCAAAACCATATTCTGTAGCAAAACCAAATATACTTTTCAAACTTTTTCTATAATGCTACTTGCTTCAAAAAACCAGATCCCACAGGAAAAAAATACCACCACCACCACCACCCCCCAAAAAAAAAAAAAAAAAAAAACCCAAACAAAAACAAAAAACCCCAAAAACAACAAGAAAGGAAATGCAGGTAAAGCAAATTTTCTTTGTTGTTGTGATTTCAACAGATCTATCTTCCATTGTTTCCTCTCTCATTTAGTCACATTTCCCCAGGTACACTATTCCTTTCCCTGTATCTATTCCTTTCCCTAGATCACTCTCAATTGTCTTTGTCCTGCACACTGCATCTTCTGAATCCCCAACTTCTCTTCATTAATGAGCTCAATCACCACACAGTAGTAATTTCAATAAAATGCAATCTAAATATGTGCTGAACATCTAAAAGATCTATTCTTATAATATATATTCTTGATACAAATTAAGCATCTGGAATAAGTACTATGAATTTCAAACAGACCTATTTTTAGAGTCCCATGACTGCTGTTTGGTCTAACCCATTCACTTCACCCAGATATTTTTTTTTTCTTGAACCATATTGTTATCATGCTTTTAGAGCTTACAGTTATTAGTTTATTTAAAATATATTACCACAAGTGCTCCAGTAATGCCATGCCTCTGCTTTACCAAGAGGCAGAGGAGCTAACAATACAGTTAATCATCCAAGCACGAAAAAAATGTGCAAATAACGAGGTATAGGTATGTTTTGGTAAAGGAAAAAACATTAGAATAATTTTAAACATCAGTTCAAGTCATTTTTTTAATCCTTTATGCACGTTTCTGCTGCTGGTCTACCAGTAGCTCAGAACACTGCACAGTGCCTTTTCTCCTGCAGAGTCAATTTCAAGTTATTAATAGGATGTCTTGAAAAGACAGCATACTGAGATGCTCAGAAAAACCTTAATCTGTAGCATATCATGAGTCTCTAGTGTGAAAATATTAACAATGCAATAACATACAGTAAAGTATAGCTACACAGTAGTGACTTGTAAGGATAACCCTTAAGAGAAGAGTGAAAAAATGAAACTGGCAGCCCAATAGTACATCTAAGGGACGATGCTTTTGTCAAGGAGATGGAAATCGCATTGCTTTACCAAGCCCAGATTTTTATGGCAGGTGTCCTACTGAAAAATGGAAGGAAGATTACTTTCTAGAGAACAGACAAGACTGCCAAATGAACAACTTTGGGAAACACATTAATAATAAAATATATCAAATAATAAGAAAAATTTTCTACTTCACAAACACAAAGCACATCAGTTTCATAGATTTAAGAGAAAGATTAAGAACAGCTTTAATCCTTGTACCCCAAGACTCTACACTAATTTTTTTTTTTTTTGTAAAGCTAATGCAACCCTGTGAATATTCTTGTTTTCTGATAGAGTGGGGATAACAATTTAAAGCTTTGTGCGGGAATCTGAAATGCAGTATTTAATATTGACTACTACATGCAAAGTAGCACTTTTAATATTTCTATTTCTTCTGTTGTTACTCTAGAAACAGTAAAACTCCTGCCGTCTCTCTTACCAGAGAGATATGTGGACAAACTGAAGGAAAGATCAAGATCAACTCTGGTAAAAACAAGACAAACATCCCTATGCTTTAATGTAAATGCTCAGCGCTTCTAGCTCAGTACAACGTAGAACGTTTGGTCCTTGGAGAATAACCTTTATTTTCCCACCTATTTAATTTACAATATATATTGCATAGTCTATGCATTTATGTTTCACAAATTCTGTCCAGTAGTCCTCTGGTGAGAAGTCTAATTCAAAAGATGTGAAAATACTGAAAATATTAATTGTGATGGGAATCTATTAACTCATCTGCAAAGTCAGCTTGGGTTATGAAACCAGAAATTAAACATACACTTACTGTTGGATATGAATTTTGTTTGAACAAATTTATTTCAATTATTAGATTTTCAACTGAATTTAAGAAGGCTAAGGACAGAATTCAAAGAAAGAACGCTTAATCTACACTTGTAAAACCCAAGCAGAAGAGTGAAGGTGTTACTGATGAGCCGGTGTTCACAGAGGATACTAGGAACTAATACGGATTTTCCAGATCCTAATCTCATGTTGTTTATGAGTAGCAAGATCAAGAAAAAGAGTCAAATCTCATTTATTTAGGGAGTCACTTTGATTCTCATAAATGTTTGGGTTTTTCTGTATCTCAAGAAGCCCAATCTGCCTTAATTCATAATTGATGAATCCAAGTAATATCTTGGAAAGCTTTGTTACACTGACAGCTTTTGGTAAACAATTCTCTTTGGTAATATGAGAAGTCAGGCTAATTGCTATCATGGTATGACGCCTTTATCCCTTGCTCAAATGCATGACTAGTGTTTAAGGTGTGTTAAGAATATCAGACTGCAAATATTATCCAAAGCCTTTGAAAGGAAAGCTGTAATCAGAAAGAAAAATTATATATCCATTTACTTTGGTTGACGTGACAATTTTACCATGTATATAGAAGAGAAGCTCCAAGGAGGTAGATGTCAATTATATATGAACTAGACTCAGTGACAAAAGTTACATTAACAGAAGTTACAGGAGTAACAGAAGTGGTTTTGACAGTGCTACTTGTTTCAATAATTACAAGTGAGTTCACAGACTTATGCTTAGTTTATCACCCATTTAGTATGAGAAAAAGGGCAATCCAATAAACCTTATTCTTGATATTTTACATTCCATTTAATGATGCACCTAGCATTTATATTTGCTAAAATCTTGATACTACAGTAAATACCAATGAATTTTTTTGTTGCTATTTTTTCTTATGTTTAAATGGAATTTTTCTTTTTTTGTTTCTTTTTTGTGTTCCAGCTTCATCTCATTGCCCTTGTCCTGTAGCTAGCTACAACAGAAAAAAGGGATATCCCAAACCCCANATTTTTTTTTTTTTTGTAAAGCTAATGCAACCCTGTGAATATTCTTGTTTTCTGATAGAGTGGGGATAACAATTTAAAGCTTTGTGCGGGAATCTGAAATGCAGTATTTAATATTGACTACTACATGCAAAGTAGCACTTTTAATATTTCTATTTCTTCTGTTGTTACTCTAGAAACAGTAAAACTCCTGCCGTCTCTCTTACCAGAGAGATATGTGGACAAACTGAAGGAAAGATCAAGATCAACTCTGGTAAAAACAAGACAAACATCCCTATGCTTTAATGTAAATGCTCAGCGCTTCTAGCTCAGTACAACGTAGAACGTTTGGTCCTTGGAGAATAACCTTTATTTTCCCACCTATTTAATTTACAATATATATTGCATAGTCTATGCATTTATGTTTCACAAATTCTGTCCAGTAGTCCTCTGGTGAGAAGTCTAATTCAAAAGATGTGAAAATACTGAAAATATTAATTGTGATGGGAATCTATTAACTCATCTGCAAAGTCAGCTTGGGTTATGAAACCAGAAATTAAACATACACTTACTGTTGGATATGAATTTTGTTTGAACAAATTTATTTCAATTATTAGATTTTCAACTGAATTTAAGAAGGCTAAGGACAGAATTCAAAGAAAGAACGCTTAATCTACACTTGTAAAACCCAAGCAGAAGAGTGAAGGTGTTACTGATGAGCCGGTGTTCACAGAGGATACTAGGAACTAATACGGATTTTCCAGATCCTAATCTCATGTTGTTTATGAGTAGCAAGATCAAGAAAAAGAGTCAAATCTCATTTATTTAGGGAGTCACTTTGATTCTCATAAATGTTTGGGTTTTTCTGTATCTCAAGAAGCCCAATCTGCCTTAATTCATAATTGATGAATCCAAGTAATATCTTGGAAAGCTTTGTTACACTGACAGCTTTTGGTAAACAATTCTCTTTGGTAATATGAGAAGTCAGGCTAATTGCTATCATGGTATGACGCCTTTATCCCTTGCTCAAATGCATGACTAGTGTTTAAGGTGTGTTAAGAATATCAGACTGCAAATATTATCCAAAGCCTTTGAAAGGAAAGCTGTAATCAGAAAGAAAAATTATATATCCATTTACTTTGGTTGACGTGACAATTTTACCATGTATATAGAAGAGAAGCTCCAAGGAGGTAGATGTCAATTATATATGAACTAGACTCAGTGACAAAAGTTACATTAACAGAAGTTACAGGAGTAACAGAAGTGGTTTTGACAGTGCTACTTGTTTCAATAATTACAAGTGAGTTCACAGACTTATGCTTAGTTTATCACCCATTTAGTATGAGAAAAAGGGCAATCCAATAAACCTTATTCTTGATATTTTACATTCCATTTAATGATGCACCTAGCATTTATATTTGCTAAAATCTTGATACTACAGTAAATACCAATGAATTTTTTTGTTGCTATTTTTTCTTATGTTTAAATGGAATTTTTCTTTTTTTGTTTCTTTTTTGTGTTCCAGCTTCATCTCATTGCCCTTGTCCTGTAGCTAGCTACAACAGAAAAAAGGGATATCCCAAACCCCAGACATCTACCATTGAGATATTTGTAAATATTAATGAGATTGCTCTCTGCCCAACTCTCAAGCCAGGCAAGATCCTGCTGAATAGCAGCACAGCCTTCTGGGGATTCAGACTGTCCTCCCACTTTGGTGTTATCGACCAACTTGCTGAGGGTACATTCTGTCACCTCATGCAGGTTGTTGATGAAGATGTTAAATCAGACTGGCCCCAGAACTGATCCCTGTAGAACTCCACTGGCCACAGGCCTCCAACTCAGTTCTGTGCCATTGACCACCACCCCCTGAGCTCTGTCATTCAGCCAGCTCTCGATCCACCTCGCTGTCCACTCATCCAAGCCACACTGCCTCAGCTTTCGGGTGAGAATGTTATGGGGGACAGTGTCAAAAGCCTTGCTGAAATCAATGTAGATGACATTCTCTTCCCTCATCTACCCAGCTGGTCATGCACTCATAGAAGGCTATCAGATTGATCAAACAGGATTTCCCCTTGGTATAGCTATGCTGACTCTTCCTGATAACCATCTTTTCCTTCAAATGTTTAGTGACTACATTCAGGACAAGTTATTCCATCACTTTTCTAGGGATGGAGGTTAAGCTGACTGGTCTATAGTTTCCTGGGTCTTTCTGACATATGTATATATAAATCATAAATTCTGAGCACAGAAAAGCCAATAGTTTTCTTTAACTCCCAGAGATGTCAAAAAGGAAGACAAACAAACAAAAAAACCACCCCAGATTGAAATGGTAACACAACTTCCTATGGTCATCTACTGCAGACTTCAAGTTCCTTAATATGTTTCATCCCACTTTGAAAAATAAAGATTCCTTTGGAACTATGGTGAATACATACATCCTGTATTCTTCTCTATTTAATGTGGTTTAAAACATATAGGAAACATTCAGAAGATCCAAGAAGGTCTTGTTCTTTTACATTTTTACTTTTTACATAAGACAGTATTTTTTCTACTGTTTTCTACTATTTTTGACTAGAAATTGCAGTTTCTGCAGAGTTTAATTCTCTTTGGTATAAGAAGGAAGCAGTGGGTTTTACTGTTGATCTAAAGGGATATTCTGTGCTGAGCAGTGAATATGTGCTGAAACAGTGTGTCAATGTCTTCAAATACTGCAGTGAGTACTGCTATAAAATGGGAGGTGCAGAGAGAGGGGAGGTAATTAGGAAGATCCAAGGTAGAGTCCACAAGTGGTTGAAATTTATCAGTGGTTAAAAAAGCAAAATTGGTGTTCAGGTGACAAGAGAGACAAGAAAGTCACACGCCAGCTCTAGGATATGAACAGAGTAGCCTGAAAGCTCTCACCGTTGGTTACCTGGAGAGTTCTTAAAGACATATTCATGGCTTTTTATCTAGAAGAAGAGCTGGAGGGAGGAAAAAGGAAAGGCTTAAGCTTCAGGGTTAAAAATTTGTCTAAAGTCTATTGTTGAATACAAGAACAGAGTTTTGTGAGTAGAAGGAGAAACATCCATTTTATATTGATGTGCATATACGTGTATATTTTAAAATGAATATATATAAAATATAGATATATGACTCATGTATATATATGCACACATACATATGTATCTATATATGCACATATATACATGTTTCTTTACATACATATGCACAATAAGTTTGTGTTTTAATGTTGGTGTATATCCATTTCTTTTTTTATTTTCTTAAGGAAGATCACCTTGCATTTCCCTCATGGGTTCTAGAATGGTTTCTGTGCATGTCCTTTGGGGATGCCACCTCTGGCAAACATTCATAACTGCACCAACCTGCATGAAAGTGTTATTGAATTATAGGGAAAGTTATAGAGTGAATACACAACCATGGCTTTGTAGAATTTAAAACAAGAGTTGATTGATATGATTATGCATGGGATAGTAAAGTCAGTGAGGCCTCTCATTGGCTATCAAATGTCTTGAAGCTTAGTATTTTGTTACGTATAATAAGAAATAGTCAATATATCTCACAAAGCATGCTTAAGTTGAAGGGGCAGAAAGAATCATCCCAGTCCATGAATTCACACTTCCATAACCCATGATACTCCCAGTAGATAAATTCTATTATATCTGTGATAGTTGACATTGTTATAAATTTACAGTACAGGCTACTTTCAGTTAGAGTGGCTTTTCTACCCAGAAGTATTCCTTTGCTTTCTATTAATGGTATTGTTGCAGTCAACATGACTTAAAGATGTCAGCAAAGCAAAGTTTACTTAGAGGACAAGTAGCTTTCTTTCGATCATCTGAAAAAAAAAAATTGATGTATTAAGAAAATGTGGGACATGAACCCACAATGTGCACTTTCCACCCAAAAGGCCTACTGTATACTGGGCTGCATCCAAAGCAGCATGTCCACCAGGTCAAGGGAGGTGGTTCTGTCCCTCTACTCTGCTCTGGAAAAACCCCATCTGCAGTACTGTGTCCAGTTCTGTAGTCCTCAGCAGAGGAAAGCCATGAATCTGTTAGANCTGATCCCTGTAGAACTCCACTGGCCACAGGCCTCCAACTCAGTTCTGTGCCATTGACCACCACCCCCTGAGCTCTGTCATTCAGCCAGCTCTCGATCCACCTCGCTGTCCACTCATCCAAGCCACACTGCCTCAGCTTTCGGGTGAGAATGTTATGGGGGACAGTGTCAAAAGCCTTGCTGAAATCAATGTAGATGACATTAACTTCCCTCATCTACCCAGCTGGTCATGCACTCATAGAAGGCTATCAGATTGATCAAACAGGATTTCCCCTTGGTATAGCTATGCTGACTCTTCCTGATAACCATCTTTTCCTTCAAATGTTTAGTGACTACATTCAGGACAAGTTATTCCATCACTTTTCTAGGGATGGAGGTTAAGCTGACTGGTCTATAGTTTCCTGGGTCTTTCTGACATATGTATATATAAATCATAAATTCTGAGCACAGAAAAGCCAATAGTTTTCTTTAACTCCCAGAGATGTCAAAAAGGAAGACAAACAAACAAAAAAACCACCCCAGATTGAAATGGTAACACAACTTCCTATGGTCATCTACTGCAGACTTCAAGTTCCTTAATATGTTTCATCCCACTTTGAAAAATAAAGATTCCTTTGGAACTATGGTGAATACATACATCCTGTATTCTTCTCTATTTAATGTGGTTTAAAACATATAGGAAACATTCAGAAGATCCAAGAAGGTCTTGTTCTTTTACATTTTTACTTTTTACATAAGACAGTATTTTTTCTACTGTTTTCTACTATTTTTGACTAGAAATTGCAGTTTCTGCAGAGTTTAATTCTCTTTGGTATAAGAAGGAAGCAGTGGGTTTTACTGTTGATCTAAAGGGATATTCTGTGCTGAGCAGTGAATATGTGCTGAAACAGTGTGTCAATGTCTTCAAATACTGCAGTGAGTACTGCTATAAAATGGGAGGTGCAGAGAGAGGGGAGGTAATTAGGAAGATCCAAGGTAGAGTCCACAAGTGGTTGAAATTTATCAGTGGTTAAAAAAGCAAAATTGGTGTTCAGGTGACAAGAGAGACAAGAAAGTCACACGCCAGCTCTAGGATATGAACAGAGTAGCCTGAAAGCTCTCACCGTTGGTTACCTGGAGAGTTCTTAAAGACATATTCATGGCTTTTTATCTAGANCAATAAGTTTGTGTTTTAATGTTGGTGTATATCCATTTCTTTTTTTATTTTCTTAAGGAAGATCACCTTGCATTTCCCTCATGGGTTCTAGAATGGTTTCTGTGCATGTCCTTTGGGGATGCCACCTCTGGCAAACATTCATAACTGCACCAACCTGCATGAAAGTGTTATTGAATTATAGGGAAAGTTATAGAGTGAATACACAACCATGGCTTTGTAGAATTTAAAACAAGAGTTGATTGATATGATTATGCATGGGATAGTAAAGTCAGTGAGGCCTCTCATTGGCTATCAAATGTCTTGAAGCTTAGTATTTTGTTACGTATAATAAGAAATAGTCAATATATCTCACAAAGCATGCTTAAGTTGAAGGGGCAGAAAGAATCATCCCAGTCCATGAATTCACACTTCCATAACCCATGATACTCCCAGTAGATAAATTCTATTATATCTGTGATAGTTGACATTGTTATAAATTTACAGTACAGGCTACTTTCAGTTAGAGTGGCTTTTCTACCCAGAAGTATTCCTTTGCTTTCTATTAATGGTATTGTTGCAGTCAACATGACTTAAAGATGTCAGCAAAGCAAAGTTTACTTAGAGGACAAGTAGCTTTCTTTCGATCATCTGAAAAAAAAAAATTGATGTATTAAGAAAATGTGGGACATGAACCCACAATGTGCACTTTCCACCCAAAAGGCCTACTGTATACTGGGCTGCATCCAAAGCAGCATGTCCACCAGGTCAAGGGAGGTGGTTCTGTCCCTCTACTCTGCTCTGGAAAAACCCCATCTGCAGTACTGTGTCCAGTTCTGTAGTCCTCAGCAGAGGAAAGCCATGAATCTGTTAGAGAATGTCCAGAGGAAGACCATAAAAATGATCAGAGGATTGGAATATATTTCTCATGAAGAAGGGCTGAGAGAGTTGGAGCTGTTTATCCTAGAAAAGAGAAGGCTCTAGGGAGACCTTATTGTGGCTTTTCAATACTTAAAGGGTCTTATAAGAATGATAGGGACATACTTTTTACTAAGGCCTGTAGTGACAGGACATGGAGTAATAGTTTTAAACTAAAAGAAGATAGATTCAGACTAGATATAAGGAAGACATTTTTCACAATGAGGATGGTGAAACACTGGAACCAGTTCCCAGAGAGGTTGTAGATGCTCCATCCATGGAAACATTCAAGGTCAGGTTGGACAGGGCTCTGAGCAACCTGATCTAGTTGAAGACATCCCTAGTGATTGCAGTAGGGTTGGACTAGATGGTCCCTATAGGTCTCTTTGAATATAAACCATTTTATAATTCTATGATCCTATTCGACAGAAGGCTATTACAAGTCAGATCTCAGCTAAATTTCTGTCTTGTGAACAGGTCTTTGCCTAGTGGAAATGAGAAGTATAATAACTGCCAGTCTATCTGACTGAAAGTTAACACAGAAGAAATGAGACTGTCTTATGTAGCCAAGATCTTTGGGATTTTAGAAGAAAGAAATTTATATACTTTTCACAATTCCATTTATCTTCTCCAGTTTCTGATCATGGGGTGGAATTTCTCTGCTTCTTCCCCACTTATGAGAACTGTAGAGACAAATGACTGCTTTGAAACTGGTCCCTTTGACTCTTGGTTTTTCATTGTGGGTATTTACTTCTGCATTTTTCTTTATGTGAAGACCTCAGCTAATTCAGGAGTGAGTCTTTAATGGTGAATCTCTATTTATAAATTTACCTTTCAAATTGATAATGAGCTCCATTGTCTTCAGCTAAATAATTTGTTATATGTCAGGTAAAGTTCATAAAAGTGTACTGTTAACTTTACAGAGGCACTGTTCTCTCTCATATAAGTAGAATGTGTTTAAATGAATGAATTAATCAGGGGTCTCCATTTTTATCTGCTCTAATTTCCCTCCATAAATCATCCTCATTTATTGCCTCCATAACTGTCAAGCTATGACCTCCTGTTTTGTAACATTTTATCTCTTTATAACCTTAAAAGATTTGAACAAATCATCTTTAATTGACACCTCAGTGTGACATCAGCAAATGAAGAGGAAATAGACTATTGAGAACAATGTAATGTCCTAGTCATTCCATCAACTATGTTTCAGAAAATCATTTTGGTCATTTGGGATTTTATAAGTGTCTTTAACAGGATGTTTTTAGGTAGAATTCTGAATTTAGGTAACAAGAAAAACATATAATTTCCTAAATCAACAGCAAAGAAATTAAAATCTTCCTGTACATATTGATGTCGATCACTATCAAATTTACATGAAGTCACACGATCTAAAGGATGTAAATCTGGATTTTAGCGTCCCCAGGGACCTGGGGTACATTTCATACTAGTTTTAATAGTCTAGACATTTCAGTATAGGCTGTGTGAAACGTAACATTCCATACAGTGACCTTCCAGCGTAAGTAACAAGGTAGTTAAGCCACATAGCATAAGAGCTAGGTTTCTGCTTTGAAAATGTAGGAAAAATCTAAAGGCATAATCCTCCAGTCTGACCTCTGAATTTCATTATCAATATAGTTTGTAAAACTTTCTGCATTATTGGAAAGAAAAGTCTTTGCCCTTGAACAGCCACTGTAAACTGACAGGTTGATTTCTTGCAATGTAGAGATTGAGAAGTGAAGGAAAACAATATTGAATGACTTCTCATTCCAGGAATCAGCTATGAAGATGTAGCCATGTATCTTCAGAGATAATTTATTGTTCTGGGAAATCTAGTTTTGTTATTATTTTGGTAGGTTTTCAAGCAAAACAACATTGTAATCTACAAGGTATTGCTGTATTGATCACCACCCTCTGGGCTCTGTCATTCAGCCATTTCTCAATCCATCTCACTGTCCACTCATTCAAGACACACTGCCTGAGCTTTTTCCTATTCAACGTGTTCTAGTTGCTTTATATTTAACTAATAATCTGATAAAAACCTTTAGATGATATAAGGGGCTTTCAGTTAGGAAAAAAACATAATGTGTTATATGAAAGTTTAATTTTCTCACAATCAATCTCTACAGTTCATTTCCTGATCTGTCTTACATATAGTAGCACTTCCCTTCTAAAGATTATATAGCATTTAAAAAGCAAACAATATCTTATGTTTAAGAATAAGCATTTTTTTCCTCATACTAGAGCTTTGACAGCCTATGTTGCTTGTTGGTTTCCTTGGTTTTAGACATAGCTGTTTCTGCCTGTATTTCTTTCCTCGTGCCCATAAAACCAGCAACTCGAATAAAGCTAGGAAATTCATGCAGATCTCCTTTCCATCCGTCTGAACCATCTAAAACCAGGAGTTTCAGAGGCTCATCTGCCCAGCTTCTTCTAATCTATGTTAAAAAAAAAATCTACATCCAGGAGCTGGTCCCCTATTGCTACTGATTCCCCTTCTGTCTCAAGACAAACCAAGTGTCATAGTGAAATTACTGTAGTAGGTGACTTGAGAGCAAAACACTGCTCTCAGTAGAGAGTGCAGTTCTCTAAAAATGCTTTTAAATGGTTTAAATTGCTAAACTGAACACTTAAGACCTAAGTCCTTCAAGGGCTTTAAAAATTATCCCTCTGCATTAATCTCAGATGAATTAGTGCAGTGAAATATACGCCACAGTTAGGTTCAGAACAACTCACCCTCAATCTTTCTGTTTACATCTGCTGGAAATTCACCTGCCAGTTAAACACAGCTGTGATTCCAAATAAAGGGAGAACAGTACCTGATGGAAGAACTAGAGATACAAAAGTAGTTTTCAGGAGATAACCTGTCTGGTTTGTTGGGGTAATTTTTTCTTTTTTTTTCTTTTTCTTTTTGTTCATTGTCATGGATCATTTGGATGTCTCAAATTTACAGAACAACAAATTCTGTTAAATGAACTTTATTTTGCTCATTTGTAAACATAACAAACATGAAAAGACCTCAATCTACTTTGTGCAGACTCTCATGTGAGTTCATTTAATAACCACTTCAGCTGTAAGGTTTCATACCTTAAAACCTACAACTCCTAACTTGTGCACCTATGTGCAAAATTGTTACCTAGCTGCCTCTGAGACTGCTCATCCTTTCTTATCAATCATGTGGCAGGTGTCACCTGTACCACAGCTGGAAGTGCAAAAGACTCATCAGTCCAGTGCTGTTGGATCTGCTTCAAAAGCTTTTAGGGTAAGCAGATGTTCTGATATCTTCCAGCTGGAAGCTTGCACTATACCATTTCTATGAGTCAGCACATTCTGATGAAACTGCTAGACAATCAGTTTGCAGAAATGATGGTTGCAGGAGACATAATGAATGGCCTTTTAGCTTTCTCTGGCAACCTGCTTTGCCTATCTGGCGTTCTGTCTTTTACCTAATGGTGACTCTCCCGGCATACATCAGATCCTAGCATGAGCTGTATTAGACAAAATCTGGACACTGAAGGACCAGTTATATTTATTAATTGTCTCTGAGGCTATGCAGAAAGCCCTACTAAACATAAGCAAGTTCTACACTGTTCATTTTTTCCACTGACATGGAGATTCCACCATCCTTGGGCAGAGTAGCACCTTATGCATTCTAGTTTACTGCACTGACATAGGCATTATGCATTCAAAGTGCAATACTCCTTGATCAGAGGGAACAGGTTTTAATTCTGCTCCCAGCATTTAAAAAAAGAAAGCCATGGGTAGCTCTTTTTTTTGTGTAACAGAAGGTAGCTAGTTAGAATCTGGGGAAATATGAAGGAATTCTTGGTATTTTCACATGAAAATTTTTAGTTCCCTCAGGAGTGCTTTTTCAGTAGAAGCAGGAATGACATATTCCATTTATGGTTCAGTCACTTCTTCTTTCCTTAGATAGAACAACAACTATTTACTTTTTGTCTACATATACACACTCTCAACATTTTCAAGGAAGGAAATGAACACAAAACAAACTTCTCTTTAGGAGACAGACATGAACAGATACTCTTCTCCTTCAACTGTACATTATTGAAAAGAGTCAAGTGTGTATGAGGACACTATAAAAAAAGTTGACCTGTATAAAATATAAAAATGAATATGGTAAAACTTCCAGAACTGCTTGAACTTTTTGTGTATTATAAAGTATCTTGTCGTAAACACATCTCTGTTACAGTACATGTTTCACTACACACTTCAGTTAGTTAAAGATTTAATTGTTGCTAGTTAAAATAATAAATTTACATGAAAAGTAAGAAATTCTAACATAGAACTCTAACAGCAGAATAAATAATTTTCATTTAGCAGCTGGATCTGACCCCTATGTTGAATTGCAGTGATTTAGTACATGAAGCATCCTAAAGAAATTCCTATTCTATACTGCATATCAAATCCCCATTTAATATAAATATATTTTATACCAGATAATAATGAATGTGAGACATGATGGATGCATAGATACAGTTTTACTATTGTACAATTGCTACTGCACCTGGTAGGTATAATAGAGTGTCTAGGCAGTACACTGAAGTAAGGATCTTATATAGCTTTGCAAGTATTGCAGATGCAGAAAACCAGGGAATGCACAGAAGTAAAAGAATGATGAAGTCTTAATAGCTTTCATTGCTTTCAGCTAACAGCTTACTAAATCTCAAAAATGAAAAGTAAAACGTTTACTATGAAGTAACAAACATATATGTTTTATTCCATCATTAATAGTGTTAAAGCACTTTGTGTTTGATCGTGCATACATAAATAAAAGTTACTGTACCCAAAAAAGCCTAACTGACCATAAATTTTACGTAGACTAGCAACTTCCTTCACTCATCATTGTATTAGTCACTTCTAGACCTTCCCTTTAGTGCCCAGTTTCTTCATCCAAACAAAAACACATGGTGACCCAAAAGAACTTCCCTAGCTGACATTGTAAAAGCTTTTATGTAGCTTTTATATTTATATACATTTTTATATATTTATATACATTTTTATATATTTATATACATTTATAGCTATAGCTACCAACTGGCTATCTGCTATTTACAAGATCACCTACTCCTTTTCTGAAGGACTTGTATTTTTTCCTGTATTTTTTCTCAACACAAACGTAGCACAGACCTTGGGAAAAGATTGCTTACTTATATCAAATTTGTGTGAATATGTAGCTCTTTAGTTAGACCTATTCCTTTCCTAGCCATCTGTCCTTTTTCTTTTCAGACCTTGGTAGGACTGTGACTGAACTCTCAAGTTTCAACATTTTAGCATCATTACACCAAGGAGCTTGAATATAAACTAGGATTTTGTCTCCAGTGGCTCTGATTGGCTGTTACAAGAGTAGCATAAGCCTCCTTTCTGACTTATTTCCTGATTACTTCCTGTATTTCTTCCAATCATGCAGAATTCAAATCACTGAAAATTTTCACAACCTTTAAAGACACACAGGCTTCAAACCTAGGTTACTTGTCGTATATTTCAAGAGTAAATTTAAGCAAAACCTCACATTCTGATTAAAGAGGAACACATCTGTGTCCTATACCATTTAAGAAACAGATAACTGGCTTTTCTGCATCCTAAATTTATGGTCACACCAGGTTTTCCTTACAACATAGTATTCAATGTCTTTATCATAGAATCATAAAATCATAGAGTGGTAGGGATTGAAAAGGGACTATTAGAGATCATCTAGTCCAACGCCCCTGCAGAAGCAGGTTCACCTAGATCAGGTCACATAGGAATGTGTCCAGGTGGGTCTTGAAGACCCCCAAGGAAGGAGATTACACTCTCACTGGACAGTCTGTTCCACTGCTCCATCACCTTCACAGTAAAATAGTTTTTTCTTATGTTTAAATGGAAATTTTGTGTTCCAGATTCATCCCATTATCCCTTGTCCTGTTGTTAGTTACCATAGAAAAAAGGGATGTCTCAAACTCCTGACACTCAGCAACAGCTTACTATTTTCATGTTTTGTTGACTTACACAGAAGTCTGATAACAAAAAAGTGTACTTGCAAAGAGGAGTATAGTAAAGACTTGATCAAACTGAAATAGAAAAATTCATCAGCAAAACAAAACAAAAACCCTCCTAAGAAATTAAGTATTTGAAAGACAGCCATTAGTGGAACTTTTACACCATCTCTTAGCTTACACTCACTTCTTGGTATTTAATCGGGCAATAGCCACATAACTCATGGGGTGAAGATCCATGTGAGAGTACAGATTTTCCAATGAGGCAACCTAGCCTACCATCCAGCTTTCTACTTTGAACTTAATGAAAGCCTGCAGAGTAAATGTCACATCTTCCAGCATTGTCTCAGGCTTTTGCTCCACTTTCCAACTTTTTAACTACTCCTTCCCCACTCATGTCTAAGGCATCTGCAATAACTGGTAATGTATTATTTTTCAAATTATTTTACTTTTGCAGTTACTGCATCAGTTAGATGCAGACCACAAAACCTATATAACTTTTGCAGTATTGCTATGATGAATTTACATGCAAAAATTGCTTTAAGGGGTGAAAAAAGCCCGCAACTTTCTAAGTAACCATGAGGTTTTAAAAAAATGTTCTGAAACTCACATACATCCAGTAACCAAATCCATTCGTTAGTCTTGCCATGCAGGGCAATATAATATTTATAAACAATAGAAATTATGCATTCAGAAAAAAAATGTTTTGTTGTTATCATTTCCCTGTAAAGTTCTTAATTTCTGAGAAGCACAGAGAATAACAAAGACTTCAGTTGTTATGCACTTTCATTTTGAAGAAATATAACTACCCATCAGAGAGAACTACTTATTTTTAAAGTTGCCATAATATATTTAGGTAGCCTTTCCAATGTTAAAGAACTTTGCTGCTGCTGCTATTGAAATACTCTTTGATGGTCTTTATGTTCAGATGCTCAATAATGAGAAATACCAAGGTGAAAAAAAATTAGTCACTCCTATAAATATCGTAGATTTCTACCCAACAGTTCAATCTGGGAATGATGAGACCTGAAGGAAAACTTGGAGAAGGCTCTGATATAGAGAATGTATGACAGACCAGAGAAATATGTGAAAGCAAGGCTCAAGCATAGACAACTTTGACATAACAACAGAAAACAAAGAACAGACATATAATTTGTGTGTTACTTGAGGCTAGTTTATCTAGAGTGACCTAATCAAAGAATAGCAGTTCTTTTTGCTTTTTTACAGTGTCATATATTAGTCTTGCTAACTTATTTCACCAGGCTGCATGTTTTCCTATATGGATGACTATGAAGTGACATTTACATGTGCTGATAAGAAGTAATTATAAACATTTCTATATTTTGTATGTCAAGTATTGATGTCTATTAATATTTAATATCTAACTTTATAATGTTTGTTAAGAATTACAGTTAAAAACTGATAATATAAATATCTGGTAACCACTTCAACATTTCTGAAAATGTTCACATTGTCGTGCAAATATAGCAGATCTTTAATTTGATTTTTCATGGATTTGAAAGCAAGCTTTTGTAAAAAAATACTCCTTGTTAGCTGAAATGCTCTTTTTAGGTACTAAGAACAAGTCCAGTGATATTCATTCATTGTGTTTCATTGTGGAAGAGGTGGGGGCTTTTTTTGTTTTCCTAGTTAATATGAATCTCAGATTAGTCTACCAGTAGGAATAGGAGAGCATTAGTGAGCTTCTATGCCTCTTTACTTCAGTCTTTCCTGCTTACAAGTTATACATGTCTGCTTAATGTTAAAAACAATCTAAATGTTCCCAGATCACTTCTCTGTTGCACAGTAGTTGAGTGCATTTTACAGACTTGAGAGCTGGCCAGAAAGCACGAGTCTATTGCCTTCATTGAGTCAAACTCCTTTACATGCGGAGAAAAAGGAAAGGAGTCAAGAATGATGCAAAGGTACTCTGCTGAGGACTTGAGCTGGCATCTGTTTAGAAATTTTAAAAATATTATTGGTTCTCTTGAAACAACTGGCACCTTGTAGCCCTGTGAAAGCTTGTCTGTCTTCAGTTTACAGAAGAACAATGCCTTGAACCAATTAGGTCAGGACAGATTAATTTTCTACCAATATCAAATAGCATGTTTATTTCATACAGCTATCATATAAGAACTGATTTATAGTCTTTTTTGTTTTCTTATTTTTTTGTTTATAATGTGTGAAGAAATTGAAAGGGTTCACAGCTTTTACATGCCAGTCACAGGAATGTATGGCATTCATACAGATGAAAAATAGTAACCTGAGGATATTTCATACCTTCCCAGAAACACTAGATAAATGGTCATACACTAAAGATAATAGAAAACTGAAACACCACAACTTTGCTATGCTGTGATAGGTTGAAGAACCCTCTTGGAAGTAATTTACAGATAGGTGTTAAACACACTTTTAATATTGTCCTCAAGCTTGGATAATTAATGTAACAGTGTAAGGAATATTTTCTTGTGAAATGAAGTTAAATTCTTCAAAGGAGATTTTTTGCATTCCGTTATACAAATTTCTGTACTTAGTAAAAACATAATCCCTTAAAGTTTGTGCCTAGGGATCAGCTCCTAGACTGAGCTGCCTGAAACAGTGACTTAAAGGGTAGGTTAACACATTCTTATTGAAAATGTCATATGAGTATGTTAAAAAAATACTCTTTTCATGTGGTAAATACACAAAGTTATCCTTCTTTTTGTACAAAGTCTTCCAAGAGCTTTAAATGTGTAAGAGAAACTTAGAAGCTTGGTATCTTTCATACATTAAATCTTATCTCTATCAGTTGAAATTCTTTAAAATGTTCTAATTCTGGCACTTAAAAAATATAACTTTCTTCAAGTTATCTGGATTTAGTGCTGTTCTTAAAGTGCACCAATAAGACTGTGATCAATGAATCACTGCCCTTTATCATGATTAATTTCTGAGATGTGTGGAAAATATATATATACAATTGTGTGTCATCTGGCGATCAGATAAGACCCTTATTTTTAATTGCTGAAGTTTTGATAACATTGATAAATTTTATTCCACTTATGGCATCACTAGAGTATCTTCTCTATTGTCTCTTCTGAAAAGCATTTATGAATAAAGAACATTTAAAAGTTTACAGAGAGTTGTTCAAACTTGACATCCATGGATGTCTTACTGAACTTTGCAGCTGTATTGGATATATACTGAGACTTCAGAGAGTGATTGTGTTGGAGCTTTCTTGATCTCCTTTGGTCTTTGGTCACCACTGTAGCCTCTGTTTCTGTCAGCTGGATGATGGGAGTCCTTCCTGCTGATTTTTGTCCAATTTGGATCAGAATCTGGATATCCTGTCTGTAAATTCTCAGTTAAAATGGTTTATCCACTTACATGCAAATTCACTTATACTTAGGTATTTTTACACTCACAGCCTGAAGTGCTGTGGAGTAAGTATCTCCTTTAAAAAATACATAAAAAATAAAATCACTGTGCCCGTCTCTGATCTATGGCTGTCTTTTTATGGACTGTAGCATACTCAGCCTGTGATTGTTTTCAAATCAATTTTAATTTAATTTTCTCTATAGTACTTTGTGATCCCTTACAAAGTATTTATTGAAAAATCTAGATATTTTACCATTCAAGTCATTTTTTTTAGTCAAACATTGATTTGTAAATATAACCTCATCTAAATTCAGGTAGTAAAAAAGCCAACTGCAATCCATAACGTCAATTAGGGTGAAATCTCAGCAAACCTATTCCATCCACTTGTGAGGCTTTGCATCTCACCAAAAAAAAATTTCAATACAAGAATGAAGACAAAAGGAAATAGAAAAGGAAGAGAGACCTGTATCTATTTGTCTGTCTTGTTTAGGCAACAGAAAGACATTTCCATTACTGGACAAAGTAATGATATTTAAAGCATAGATAATAAAAAATGTGAGGATATTGAATCAGCTGAGGATAATCACGAGTAAAATTCATAATTTTCATTTCAATGTATATTAAAGATGGTTTGGGTAAAAAAAAAAATAAAACAACCAAGATGAAACACACACCAAAAATTATATATTTTTCATATGAATCTTTATAAAAATCCTCTAGATGCTGGTCATGAAAATCAAGAATATATTCATATTTCTGAGGAGGTTTTGAAAAAAAAACACAAAAAAATGCTCCTGATTTTAAGAAACAGTGATTTGACGTAAACTACACATAAAACAAACAAAAAAACCCAACTAATATAATAAGGAACATCTTTTCTCAAATGTATTGTACTTCTGAGCCCTTAGAACGCTCATAGTTTACCTAGACAAAACTAGATGAGAGTTAAAGTGCTCTCATTTGCCTTAGTGCTAAAACCAAATTATANTGACTTAAAGGGTAGGTTAACACATTCTTATTGAAAATGTCATATGAGTATGTTAAAAAAATACTCTTTTCATGTGGTAAATACACAAAGTTATCCTTCTTTTTGTACAAAGTCTTCCAAGAGCTTTAAATGTGTAAGAGAAACTTAGAAGCTTGGTATCTTTCATACATTAAATCTTATCTCTATCAGTTGAAATTCTTTAAAATGTTCTAATTCTGGCACTTAAAAAATATAACTTTCTTCAAGTTATCTGGATTTAGTGCTGTTCTTAAAGTGCACCAATAAGACTGTGATCAATGAATCACTGCCCTTTATCATGATTAATTTCTGAGATGTGTGGAAAATATATATATACAATTGTGTGTCATCTGGCGATCAGATAAGACCCTTATTTTTAATTGCTGAAGTTTTGATAACATTGATAAATTTTATTCCACTTATGGCATCACTAGAGTATCTTCTCTATTGTCTCTTCTGAAAAGCATTTATGAATAAAGAACATTTAAAAGTTTACAGAGAGTTGTTCAAACTTGACATCCATGGATGTCTTACTGAACTTTGCAGCTGTATTGGATATATACTGAGACTTCAGAGAGTGATTGTGTTGGAGCTTTCTTGATCTCCTTTGGTCTTTGGTCACCACTGTAGCCTCTGTTTCTGTCAGCTGGATGATGGGAGTCCTTCCTGCTGATTTTTGTCCAATTTGGATCAGAATCTGGATATCCTGTCTGTAAATTCTCAGTTAAAATGGTTTATCCACTTACATGCAAATTCACTTATACTTAGGTATTTTTACACTCACAGCCTGAAGTGCTGTGGAGTAAGTATCTCCTTTAAAAAATACATAAAAAATAAAATCACTGTGCCCGTCTCTGATCTATGGCTGTCTTTTTATGGACTGTAGCATACTCAGCCTGTGATTGTTTTCAAATCAATTTTAATTTAATTTTCTCTATAGTACTTTGTGATCCCTTACAAAGTATTTATTGAAAAATCTAGATATTTTACCATTCAAGTCATTTTTTTTAGTCAAACATTGATTTGTAAATATAACCTCATCTAAATTCAGGTAGTAAAAAAGCCAACTGCAATCCATAACGTCAATTAGGGTGAAATCTCAGCAAACCTATTCCATCCACTTGTGAGGCTTTGCATCTCACCAAAAAAAAATTTCAATACAAGAATGAAGACAAAAGGAAATAGAAAAGGAAGAGAGACCTGTATCTATTTGTCTGTCTTGTTTAGGCAACAGAAAGACATTTCCATTACTGGACAAAGTAATGATATTTAAAGCATAGATAATAAAAAATGTGAGGATATTGAATCAGCTGAGGATAATCACGAGTAAAATTCATAATTTTCATTTCAATGTATATTAAAGATGGTTTGGGTAAAAAAAAAAATAAAACAACCAAGATGAAACACACACCAAAAATTATATATTTTTCATATGAATCTTTATAAAAATCCTCTAGATGCTGGTCATGAAAATCAAGAATATATTCATATTTCTGAGGAGGTTTTGAAAAAAAAACACAAAAAAATGCTCCTGATTTTAAGAAACAGTGATTTGACGTAAACTACACATAAAACAAACAAAAAAACCCAACTAATATAATAAGGAACATCTTTTCTCAAATGTATTGTACTTCTGAGCCCTTAGAACGCTCATAGTTTACCTAGACAAAACTAGATGAGAGTTAAAGTGCTCTCATTTGCCTTAGTGCTAAAACCAAATTATATAAGCAAAAGTTTTTATTTATTCAGCAGTACCTAGTGTACATCCTGATACTATCAACTACAGGATTAGCATCTGCCTAAGAGATTTGAGTATCATCAGCACCAATCTGCAAAATGAAGTCAACAGACTGGCTTTATGTTATGACTTGGTCTACACTGAAAACATAGTCCAATTATAGGCCTATGTTAGTAAAGCTACAGTGGAAAACTTGAAAGTGTTAAGTGCTGTTACTGTTGGATTTTCTAGCCCATAAATTGCTTGAAAAATATCTAGATGTTGACATTTCCTTATTACTGGAGGAATATTCTCAAGTTTACACATAATGTTCTCCTTTTCATTTACAGTGGTTTTCAGCAGCTATTATGTTATAGTATTATTTGCATGAACTCTTTGAATATCTGGATAGCATCAACACAGGTAGGTGTCTGTGTCTTTGTATATCCAGGTAGAAGAAAAAAACTATGACAACTGCAGAGTTTATTTTTTTGTTTGTTTGTTTCCAATATGTCATAGAATCACAGAAATATTTCTTCTGGAAGATACCTTTAAGATAAAGTCCAGCATTTTTCCCAGCCCTATGAACCACTTGACTATTTCCCTAAGTGCAATATCCAACCATCTCTTAAACATGTCCAGGAACAGTGACTCCACCACCTCCCTGGGGAGGCCACTGCAATGCCTGACAACCCTTTCAGTAAAGAAATTCTTCCTCATATCCAGCCTGAACCTCCTCTGGTGCAACTTGAAGCCATTTTCTATTGTTCTATTGCTTGTTACTAGGGATAACAGACTGACCCCAGCTTTGCTACAACTTCTTTTCAGCTAGTTATAGATAGTGATAAGGTCTCCCCGTAGCCTTCTTTTCTCCAGCCTAAACAGCCTCAGATTCCTCAGCCCCTCCTGTTATGAAAAAATTAATGAAGTGATATATAATACATACAATTTTCAAATATTTTAGAAAAACTTTAGGTTTGAACTGACAGCTTTACTGGATCCTATACTCACAAACAAGGAGGATCTGCTTGAAGTGGTGAAGGTTGAGGGCAGCCTTGGCTGAAGTGACCACGAGGTGGTGGAGTTCAGGATCCTGGACAGTAGGAATTGAATACCAAGCAACATTGTAACCATGGACTTTAGCAGGGCCAGCTTTGGCCTTTTCAAGAAATTACTAGGGGACGTCTTGTGGAACAGGATATTAGAGGATAAAGGTGCCCAAGATGATTGATCTGTATTCAAGGATCACTTTTGCCTGGCTCAGGATCAGAGCATCCCAGCAGATAGAAAATCAAGAAAGGGAGTAAGGAGATCTGCATGGTTAAATAGAGACCTGTTGGGAAAGTTCAAGTGAAAGAAGAGAGTCTATAGAGCATGGAAGGATGAGATGGCCACTTAGGATGAATATAAGACTGTTGCCAGAGGATGTAGGGAGGCAAGTAGCAAAGCTAAAGCCTTGTTGGAGCTGTACCTTACAAGGGAGATCAAGGACAACAAGAAAGGCTTCTTCAAATATAATGCAGATATGCCTTCTTTGCCTCTGTCTCTACAGCTAGAGACTGTCCTCAGGAGCCCCAGACTGCAGAGGAAGTCAGGGTAAAGGAGGAGTTTTGTTTGGTCCATGAGGACTGGGTTAAGGATCAGTTGAGCAGTCTGGATGTACATAAATCCTTGGGCCCCTATGAGATGCAGCTGAGGGAACTGGCAGAACAGGAGAGATGTCTGAGGTCTGAATAAAAGCAAATGTCACTCCACTCTTCAAAAAGGATAAGAAGGAAGAGCCTGGTAACTACAAACCAGCCAGCCTCACCTCCATCTCTGGAAAGATGATGGAACGACTTTTCCTGGGCGCCGTCTCCAGTCAGTTAAAGTAAAAGAGGGTCATTAGGAGTAGTTAACATGGCTTTACCAAAGGGAAGTCATGTTTGACCAACCTGATAGCCTTGTACAAAGATGTAACCAGGTGGATAGTGGTAGTAGTACAGTGGATGTGGTTTACCCTGATTTCGGTAAAGCATTTGACACTGTCTCCCACAGCATCCTTGCAGCAAAACTGAGAAAGTGTGAGCTGGATGATCAGGCAGTGAGGTTAATTGTTAACTGTTTGAAAGGAAGAGAAGTTTCTTCACTGTGAGGGTGAAAGGACACTGGAATGGGCTGTCGAGGTGAGTTGCAGAGCCTCCTTCTCTGGGGACATTCAAAACCCACCTGGACGAGTTCCTGTGTGACCTATTCTAGGTGGTCCTGCTCTGGCACAGAGTTGGACTAGATGATCTTTCAAGGTCCCTTCCAACCCCTAAGACACTGTAATTCTCTGATTCTGTGAGATAATGGGAAAGTAAAGATGAACCACTGAACCAGTTTAATCCGAATTCTATGTTAAATCTCTTTTTTTATTCTCTCTCTTTCAGTCTTCTCCTTTCTTCTCTCCTAGATTCTTTCCCCATTTACCCCTGCTACCTTTATAGCTTTCAAGAAAACTACCATTTTCCAAGACCAGGCTTATTAAAGGTACCAATCCTTACAGATGCCTAGGACTAACATATTCGTGAGTGTAGTATTTGGTCATTAACAGGGTTAGTCATTAATAGTAACTTTACAATAATAGTAACTTTACATTATCAGTAGTAGATTAAGTCATTAACAGATTTCCAAGGTGACAATGTGAAAAGCTATAAGCCAAATATGTAGTCATTTTGATGATTCTAATTAGTTAGAGCAATATACTTTTTTTTTTACCAAATGAGAGAATAAAACCCCAATAGATAAAAATATAATTCCTGGAAAGTATAGAATACAAATAGACTTAATTAAAAATCTTTTAGAGAATAGATATAAAGATACAGCAAAACATAGAAATTCAGATAATTTACTTTTACTGACTTTATGTAAAGAAAGATGCTGAACATTTTTTGGTTTGATTTCGTTTCATTTTATTTACTTACTACAAAGCAAGTGGAATTCAATCTTACAGGACTTCTTTTAAAGCATGATAAGAGGAAAAAACCACTAAATTTTATTTACATAACAGAAAATCTTGATATGTGTAAGACTAAAGTTTTATTCAGCACAGAAGGCTTTTATACTCTTACAATCTTCACTGTGGCACTCTACTAGTAAGTTGAACTCACTAAATTGTATTAAGTACTCTAAAGAGTTAATTTAGAGAGATTGTAGCCTGCTAAGTTGAATGTACATTTATATAACTGTAGAAAATAACCAGATGACGAAAAAAACACTGCCAATTAAATACTCAGCTATAAATCCAGACATAGGGCATGGAATGAAAATGGGATCTTTGTTTGTATAAGGCTTCAGGATTTGTCCAAGTAAGTATAGAAATGTTTCCCTTTGTTTGACATGGTAAGCCTGTTGCTGCAATGGGGAGTGCTTGCAAGTTCTAGACTTTATCTTAATTCACTAAACTCAATTGATTAATCCAAAACTTATTCTGAAGAACCAGAACATTTGTTACCGGGACCACAGTTTGTCTGTCAGTCACAATACTTTTCAGTCACTAGGAAGTCAATCTGTACACTTTTCTCCTAGAAGACTATGTCTTTATAGTTAATTGTTTTTAGTCTAGAAATTACTTGTCTGCTGTAATTAATTTGTACATTTTTCATCTCTTAAAGCATTTACTATATCTCACTGCATTGTATTATTGATAAGCACAAAGTGCACTCACAAGCTGTCCTGTTCTATAGAATTTCTTTTTGTGGAGCAGTGGTGATTGTACCTCTGCCTGATGAATGCTAATGCTGGTCAGATCAGTACCAATTGGATAATACACTTGCAGCTGACCAGCGATCTGGACTTATACAGCAGCCTGCAGTGACAAAGGGTTCATGAGAATGACACCAGAGGGACATCTTACAGATCCTGATTTTGCTAAACAAAAATGCCAGAGATATCCTGGAAAGAGGATGCTGTAGCAACATAACATCCAGGGACACGGCAAAACTCAGTTTTGTGAGTCTGAGCACTGTTTGACTTCTTCCTTTACAAGCCATGTGGAAGATTGCAACCACAAGTCCATCATTTAAAAGCTAGAGAGCTTTTTTTTTGGTCTCGTTTTAGAAGAGACCAAAATAATTCGCAGAGGTTTCTAAATGTGTCTTCTTGAACAGAGACCTCCACCAGCAGATTGAGGTATGCACATAAATTACTAGGTCTTGTTACTAGATGCCCCTCTGTGCTACCTGTATCTGTTCCCAGGCTTCAAAACAGCCTTAAAGGTTTTTTATGTTGTCTGTAATTTCAAAAAAAAAAAAAGAAAATCAAGAAGACAGTGTGGTTCAGGCCAACTATGAATTGGGATATATTTACAAGTATATTTGTGTGTCAAAATACAGATAAGTACAAAAAGAATTACCATAATTACAGCAAAGTCTCCCTTTGTGAATAACAGAAGGCAGATAGAAAGACAGGAAGGCCAGCAGGAAAGGAAGCAGACAAGAAGGCAAGAAGGAAAGTAGGAAGGCAGAAAGAGAGAAAGGAAGAGAGGACCCTAAACTTGATAATTAGACTTCCTCTTAAATGTCAAAACCTTGATGTTTTCTCTACCTCATTACAGACATCAAGTATTATATGGAAAATAATATTATCCTTATGTAGGAAGCATTAGTCTGGTTTTTGAGCTCCTCAAATAATGACTCCAAATTAGCAGAGGTTACAGAAGGAGCTAACAAAATGTTATAACAGCTTGGAAAATATATCTTATCCTGAGACAGCTAAGATTGAGCCTATTGTAATTGAAACAGGTGAAGAAGAAACAGATTTTATATTGAATCTCCCAGAAAGCAGTAAAAGGAACTGCTTGGAAAGCAAAATTAGACAGATAGAAGCAAAATGCAAATTATGCCATGGCTGGCATAATTAAATACCGAAATAATTTAAGCAGGAACATTATAAACTCTTCAATTGTAATACTTTAATTGAAGCTACATGTCTTTCACATGGTGTAGCTCCAGATGAAGTTACAGACCTGATGTAAAACTTACTGGGTGAAGTTCCTTGGCCTATGTAATGCGAAGGTCAAACAAGATGACCATGATGGCCTGTTTGAGTCTTGCGTTCTACAAATATATGAAAATAAAGTCACTAATTTCTTGGTCATGTCAGAGTTACAGGCTCAAATTCTTCCTTTTACTTGTCACTTACCAATATATTTATCTATTTATTTACTTATTTTTTTTCTTTTCTTTTTTTTTTTTTTCTCCAGGGCTATCTTTTTTGGAACTTCATTGTACAGAATGGTCATTAACTGTGATGCAAACGCCAATGTTTCCATGGAAACCCCTGTCCACTACGGAATATACTAGAGCAATTTTTGAACCATTTGTCCATTTGATTAATTATGTCTTTGTGCTGAAGGCGGTTTGGCTTGATTGTCTCATCATGTATTAGAGAAGCTACAGCTCTAACAACTGGAACTATTGTTTTGGGTCTATTCATCTTGGTACATCCCTGAGAGCTGATAGACATTTCAACAAAATGACTGTCCTTTAATGAGCTGCAGCTTGTCAGAATTGTTTAGGGCTTCATGCTAGGCACAGACCACTGTCATGACAGCTTTAGTTATTATGGCAATGAGTAGAATGTCTATAAAAGAGTGTATAGAAGAGAATGTCCCTGGTTTTGATATCACATAGTTTGTAATTATCAGCTATATAAACACTATATGGTAGATTCACAATAAATTCCAAAGCTTTGAGACAATTTTCTGATGAATTAGCTTCTCAATCACAAATAAATAAGAGGTAAAATACTTACCCTAACCTTTTTAGCTGTTTTTAGTTAAAAAAACAATCAACCTAACAAAACAAGTTTAAAAATCTCACAGAAAATATCAGTTGACAATTGTTTGCAGTTTTGCTTTGCTGATAAATCAAAAATGCTGCAGTTTTCTCATGAGGCAATTTCCTTCTCTATTACATTTATTAAAATGTTAATTTTACATATTACTCGTAATGAAAACCAACAAGGAATATGAAAAGTTTAATATGTCTGTCTTGAAAGGAAAATATATCTTTTTCTAACAAATTATTACATAATTATACACAGAATTTACTGTGATCCTTCCTCTGTCAGCTCCCATCAACATTTGAACAATTTTAGTGGACGTGTCTGTCTCTATGTTGTTTACATTAGTGAATATCCAGGTCTGAAATGTAAGCAGCTTTAGTGGCATGAGTTTATGTCAGACATATATATACTTATTTCTGGCAACAGGTTTCATCTATTTTGAATAATGGAAATATTAGAAATCTGTGTTGCTTTTCACAACGACCTATCATTTTATCTACAGATATGTGCACTTCTCTAAGTAGAAAACATGAAGCCAATCAGAGTTAACAGAACAAGAACTAAGCTGTCTCTAACTAGATGATAGTCTTGATGAAAATCAAGATAGACATTCTACATATTTTTTAAATGTAGATTTATGATTTCCATTCTTAGATATTCCATTAAGTGAACAAGCATGAAGAGTCACTGTATATGACATTTACTTTAAATATTTCTCAGTGTAGAATCAGTGGTTAAGCTGTGCCCCTAATAATCACAGATGGAAGTCAGCACCCTGTAGCTACCAACAGCCACATTTAATCAGTTAATAACTGTGGATTAAACTTAATTCAGATTAATTTGTATTAGTATAGAATTTGTAACTCAATTGCTTTCATATTAATTTACATGTTGTCTAGACATGACATCATATTGACTCTTTGTTTGGGCCAAACACTAATTACAAATCATGTAGGTAATGGATGCAAAACTTGCAGTTTAAAAACAAGATAGGATTTCTGTCTACACTGTACTGAGAACAGTTCAGTGTCACATTTTAGAGCTGCAGGCTTGGCATTGCCTGGGAATAGCACTTCTTCATTTGCACTTCAAGCTCCTTAAACAAAGCATGTTGTTCTTACATGAAGAATGTGGCTGTTGGAAAATGAAGTTGCTATCATCCATCAAAAACTGTTAGCCTCAAAATCTTCTGGGAAAAGCCCAATGAGGAAATCAAAACAGCTGAAGTGAACAAAAAAAAGAGGAAGAAGAGAAAAAAACCCTGCTAACAATAACTGCTGTGGCACAAATTAGACTGAATCGTTGTCAAGGTTATTTTATCATTTATAATTGTGCCTGTTCTGAGGGGTCTTTCACATGAACCTGGGCTCAGTTATCCCTTCTTCTGACAGAATTTGACTCATTAATTTTAAAAGTACATTTTTAATTAAGGAAAAATAGTGGAAAACATCCTTGACTTTCATTGTCATGATATGTACTGGTTTCTAGTTCTTTTGGGTTTATATCTATATATAAAAATGTGTTTTACAGATGAGATGCATTCATACTTAGTGTTATAAATAAAATAGTATTTAAAAAAAAGAGAAAAAATCAGATTCATTTATTACTTTGAAATTTTCATCAGTGATAGTGGTAATAGTTAAAAAAAACCTGCATGATTTATCGCTGAAAATGTTACTACCTTTCTCTCCTTTCAGTTGTCTGCAGTATCTCCATAAAAATCACCCTGACTTAATGTTTAAAAAAAGTCTGTCAAAAAATAGTTCAGAAAAAGAAACTGAGTTCACACAAGCTGCAACTTTGTTTTTCCCATCTGCCTGTTTATCTTAATGGTGGTGAATAGAGTTAATAAATGAGCAACAAAGCAAATTTGAATATTCTTCACACGTAAAAGCCCCAAGTCCTTATGTTTAAAACATGACTGCTAAATCATATCAGCTCTATGAAAATCTACTACCCAGGCATATTTTTTGCCTGATGGATAAAAAATGTTTGACTTGCTCATCTGTGGTGTAGTAGTGTCACCTGGTGGCCCATCCTACCCCTCACCAAAGACTACTTTCTTTCCCCAACCCATGTGTTCACAGTAGATCACTTCCCATCCATGCAAAAGCCTACTGCAACACATGGGATCCTTGAAACGGTAATAAATCATTCAGTAGTGCAACACTCTTGTTTGCATGCAGTATGATGGCAATACAATTTCAAAATAGATTCCACAATTAATACTGCAATTTTATGTCAGTGTCACAGCTGATAGGCAGCATTTTCAATTTGTGCCTGTGTAAGCTGAATTTTGTATATGCACACATGTAGACGAGGAGCTGCACTTCTCCCAGACATGCTTTAGGGTTGAATCTACAACAGCCACCAACATTTTTAATTTATGACTTGCTGTGACAGGCACATGTTCTAAAATTACAGACGGGGTGAAAAGGATACACACATAAGCCAGTAAGGCACAAAATTTTCCTCTGTAAAGTTCACAGTTGCAGGAGATTTTATTTTTCATAAATAAATGTCTAAATTAGTATCTACCAATAAAGTAGTTCTGAGACTGAAAAGAGTATTTTGTCTCTTCTATACATTTAATTACAGTATTATTTAAAAATTGTTTTAAAATCATGTAAAATGATGATTTTTAATCTAAAGTGCTTTTGTTATCTATGATCTTCAAGGTATACAATGGTAGGGATTGGAAGAATCTTTTAGAGATCATGTAGTCCAACCCCTCTACAGAAGCAGTTCCACCTACATCAGGTCGCACAGGAATGTGTCAAGGCTGGTCTTGAAGACCTCCAAGGAAGGTGACTCCACACCCTCCCTGGGCAGCCTGTGTCATGGCTCCCTCACCCTCACAGTAAAATAGTTTTTTCTTATATTTAAATGGAATTTTTTGTGTTTCAGCTTCATTCCATTACCCCTTGTCTTGTTGCTAGATACAACAGAAAAAAAAGGAATGTCCCAATACCAGAGTAAGTGGATGCCTGAAGGAGGCTGTGATGCCATGGGAAGCCCATGTTGGGACAAATTCCTGGCAAAACATGGGTTCCTTACCATTCTGTGATTCTATGACACAAAGGTCAGTAGAGAAGGAGGATGAGGAGGATGTTTAGGCCCTGAAAGAAAGATTCCCCTGTGATCTGTGGTGCAGCCCATGGTGAAGCAGCTGTGCCCCTGCAGTCCATTGAGGCCACTGGGGAGCAGAGATCCACTCACAGCCCATGGAGGACCCCACGCTGGAGTGGGTGGATACCTGAATGAGGCTGTGACTCTGTGGAAAGCTCAACCTGGAGCGAGTTCCTGGCAGGACCTGGGAGCCATGGGGACAGAGGAACCTACACCAACCAGATCAGGTTTGCTGTCAGGGCTTGTGACTCTGTGAGGGACTCAGACTGGAGCAGTCAGTACCTGAAGGACTGTTCTCCCAGTGGATAACCCATGTTGGGGCAGAGTGTGAGAAGCTACCCCTGTGGGAGGCCCCATGTTGAAGCATGGGAAGCCCATGGGAAGGACCCACTCTGGAGCAGTTTGTGAGGGACTGTTTCCAATGGGAGGGACTCCACACTGTATCAGTGGGAAGTGTGAGGAGGCCTCCCCCTGAGACAACGCAGCAGCAAAGTCCATCTGTAATGAACTGACCTCAACAACCTTCTCCCATCCCCTGCTCTACTGAGGGGGAAGGAGGAGAGTCCTGGAGAAGGAAGGGGTGGGAGGAAATTAAGTTTTATTTCTCATCTCCCTGTTCTGATAGTTTATTAATAAATTAAACCTTTTTTTTTATTATTTTTCTCCAAGTTGAGTCTAATGCTGAATGACCTCACTGTTCTTATCTCAACACAAACGGTTCATTATTTTTTTTCTCTCTCTCCTGTCCAGTTCAGGAGGGGGGGTGATATGATGACCTGGCACCCAGTCAGGGCTAAATCACTCCAAATATCACTCCACTCCATATAACAATACATTTCTGACTAACAGATTAGATTTCTTTTTTTTTTTTTTTTATGAATAAAAACCTGACAATATACTGGAGCAAAACCAATAAGATATTATTAAAGCTTTATGGAAGACCAGCATTGCAAATCTCAGTGCTCCCTATACTTTTTCAGATTTAAAAATGAGAATCTCTCCTTATATTGAAAGTTCCTGAACACTTTTTAAGAAGTTATTTACTGCAAACAGTACTTACGGACACTGAATTTCACTTCCATAAAGCAATTGTTAAATTAATATTTACAAAGGGTCTTAACACTGACAGTTTGAGTCTTGGAAAGATGATGAAATCTTGCAGAGATCTGAATAGGTTAATGTGTATAATAATGCTCGAATTCTTCTTGCAGCATATTATTTCTTTCTTGCATAAATGCAACATGAGGAGAGTAAGCAGTTTCTGCACAACTGATGAAATGTGAGGTAATGTGATGCTATTGAACTATTCTGAAAACATAATTCATTTACTCTCTTTACCACTTTTTTTTTTTATATGAGCCATATTAAATACCTCTCTATGCAGTTGTCTGCACTCTATACCCTCATCCAGGTCACTGATTAAGACTTTGAATAAGACTGGCCCCAGAACTGACCCCTGTGGAACCCCACGGGCCGCAGGTCTCCAACTCAATTTGGCTCAGTTGATGACCACCCTCTGGGCTCTGTCATTCAGCAAGGCTCTCAATCCACTTCACTATCCACTCACCCAACCCATCCTTCCTGAACTTTTCAATGAGGATGTTATGAGAGACAGTGTCAAAAGCCTTGCTGAAGTCAAGGTAGATGACATCTACTGCTCTCCCCTCATCTTGCCAACCAGTTATACTGTCATAGAAGGCTATCAGATTGGTCAAGTTGTGTTCTTTTTATGTCTTCAGAAGACTCTGAAAGATGTTAATTCAAAAGCTCTCAATTATTTTCTAATCTCATTGCTAAGGGTATTGATACTGACTGGGTTTCTTGATCAAGATGTGGTAATTCATATCAAATAGTTAAGGTCAGATTGAGGTCACAGGTGTGCTGTGATAGCCAAAGGAAACAGACGAAAGAGCCAAGCTAACATTACCTAATAGTAGGCTTATACTTAGGACTCTAGGGATCATAAATGAAGCATTATAAGAAGGGTCCACAAAGTGAGAATCAGAACCAAACACAATACACACTGAAATTCTTTTATCCTGTCCAACCAAATAGTTTAAAAACTTAAAATTTGAACAGAGAAAAGTTATAATGATTTGCTCTAGTCAATAAGATGCCCATCTGTGATAGCAGTCAGACTTACAGGAACACACCTGGCCTCCTATGTAGCTGACCACAGGACAGCTATCTTGACCCATCTGCAAGGAATGTCTGAAACAATAGTGCCTGACTGTAGCATGCCTGCCCATACAAAATGTCTAAAGAGCTTTGAAAGTAAACATGTTAGTCTATTTATATCTGATCTGGGAAATGTAAATCTATTGTAACTTTTGTTGGGATTAAAAGGTTTAATTTGTTCCTCATCATTCTAGTTTGCAAGACCTGTGTTTTAACAATACAGTCATCGTCAGTCTGCAGTATCAGATTCCTCAGGTGAAGAATGTTGAAAAGCTGATAGTACAAAAGAGCAAAGGTAGTAATTTTGAAATAACAGGACTTATATATGTTCTTGAAAGCAGTATATTATATCTTCTCAATGTAAAAATATACAGGCTTCCCAAAACACAAAAACATGTAGAAGTTTGCCACAGAAGGGTTACTTATTACCCTTTGTCAATGGTTTTCCATTTTTTCCACACTATGCCAGTAGCAGCTGAATGAATGCCAAAATTTAACTGAGATAACATTAGCACACAGCTGAGCACTGAAACCAACCTCTTCAGGGCTCTTAGCTGCCACTGATTTGAGAAAAGCTCTCATGAATGCATTTCTGATAATGCTGCCTTTGAGGCCAGAGGAACACAAAGGAGTAGACAGCTTTGAATTAAAGGGGCCCTATGGGCTAAGCTTTACAAGATCCCTTCGTACAGGGTTATGCAGGTTATATGTCACTTGTGAGCGGACACAGGGACACTCGAGAGGCAAAGCTAAACATGTTTTGTTCCTTGTCTAACTCTGTCAAAAGCTGAGTTCATTTTTATTTAAGCAAGAAGTGTATAGAGGTGAACATCTTTGGTAGGAATGTGTTTTTCTTCTCTACAGATACACTTAGGATAGAATAGATCAAGGTCAATGAATGAGACAACAGGTCCACAGTGATAGGTAACTTCTGCACCAAGATACAGCCACTGTCTCAGTAAGTAAGGCAGGGTCGCATTAGATGGCTTTTCTAAACTGTCTGTATATCTGAAGGAGAATTGTACATATAGTATCTGAGATCTACCTATGTACCAAGAAACTACTATATATTCAAACAAGAAAACATTAAAAATCAACCACTTAGGTCCCCATGGCAAATATTGTATTTGATGACTACATTCTTCACAGGTATCTATACTTGTTAGCTTCATTTGAAATGTTCCTCATTGCTTAAGATTATTAAATCCTCTTCTGGATCCTATGCTCTCAAGAAAGAATCATCTGCTTATTTCTTTGGCAAGCCAAGGACTAGTCTGAAGGGCTGACATGACAGCTTTGACTTTCCCCGCAGGCCTAACTAAATGTGTGACCAGAAAGCAATGGCATTCAGTCTCCTTGAAAAATGAGAGTGCTGTGGTGGATTTTGGGTTTGTTTGGGGTTTTTTGTTTGTTTATTTGCTCATTTTACATTGGAACAAGAATCCACATCATATATTTATTTGTTTGGCATCTCTTGTAGAACACTTCTCTGGTTTCCAGTTAGAAAATGTGATCCCAATTTGATTACATCTTCAGCTGCAAGGTAGTTCTTTGAATGCGCAGTTACAAAATGTAAGTGGTGTTGACATCTTCCACCTGAGCATTATCTCCCGGGAGTGTCCTACTCACCACACACTAGGCTATTCTGGTGTGGATACTTCTAGTATATACTCTCAGATTTGCATTGTTTTGTCTAAAACACTACCATAATTTTGACCAGGATCTTTGACTATAGTGATTTCCACTCCTCAGTTACCGCGTCAACAATTAAGCTAAAGAGCTGTTAGTCCTCTTTCTCTTCCTCAGGGTCCTCAAGTAGGATATACATAATAGCAGTAGTTAAAATAATTCTGTCTGAGGACAGTCAGCAATACAGAGTATTTGCCCAAGTAAACAGAGACTTGGTCTGAAACCCTGTTCTGAATTAGAGAAAATTTGTGCTTTGGCCTCCCACGTCATCTCTACTTCCTTGTACATTTTCTGAGCACTGCTTAGTCTTCATTTCCACTGTTGCATATGGTGCTTACCTTTTCATAATCTTTCCACAGTTCATTCCCCTCTCTACAGGAAATATGCCCTTAACTCCAATTTTATCAGCAAACAAGACTTTACACTGTTTAGTACCTTATTAATCTTGTCCTGTAGAACTTCAGTTCTCACTTGAGAGTCCATGTGTACATTAAAAACAGAAACTAAGAATATGCTACTTATTTGAACGCCAAAACACACACATTTATACACATCCATAGACAGAGAGACATACATTTTAGATAACCATTTTTCATGGTCACATCTTAAATATATTTGTGCATAAAAATATCCCCAAATAAAACTCCTGAATATGTGACAGTTGAAGGGTTTTCATGGTAGGACAAAATGAACTTCCCTCTAACCTCACCAAGTAGGAAAGGATTACCTCAGTATTTCAAATATTGTTTTGTTTTACAAGTGGTATATAGCTCTGATAACATACTTTAAGGCTATGAAACAGATATGCATACACCTAATATACATGTGAGATGTATAATCTCCCATATGACTTTATCTGAACAAGGTGAGTGGCAACCCCACTTGCAATTGTGTGTCAAAAACATTGTCTGTTACCGTTTTCTACACTGATATCGCAGCAAGGTATCGCAGGGAGACTAATCTATATTTATGTGCCTGATTTTCTCCAGCCTAATTTTCTGCTTTTAAATTCAGTATACGACCAGCCTAACCAAAGAAATCCAGTGGGATTTACACCTGAGTAGATTAGCACTTTGACTGATTTTCAAACAAACGTACAATGAATGAGAAGACTGAATGAAGCATTCCTTTACAGTTCTGGGAAGCAGGGCAAAAAGACCACATAGTTCGTATTTGGAATTCCTTTCCACAAGCAAATGTAATAACAGGGGAAAAGACTTAAATGCCCTTCTGCAGAAACTGGCAGGCAGGGGAGACAGAGAAGTCTTTTGCTCACATCTTTTGCTGTAAGATGTCTAGGTATGTTATCTCTTTCCCATAGCTGTCAATGTCAACTTTGATCACTAGTATATTATCCTGGCAATGATCCTTAAAACTGTGTGTTTCTGCAGTGCTCATCTTCCTTGTGCCATCTCAACATATTAACCCAGCTGTATTTCATTTTGTTTAATAAAATACATTAATTTAATCAGCTCTTCTTATGACAGAAATGTTAAGAATCAATCAAGAGTCATTTGTTTTTCCTTATGTTAATTTATCATTTTTCCACATAATTTCTCGCAGCAGCATTCCTAAAGGGATGTCCTCTACTTTGAAATTAGGTTTAAAATATTTTACCTACTGAGACACTGTGATATTGAGTTATTGCTGTTTCTTCAAGGAGATTCTGGTAAAGCAAATGTTTATATTGTTAGCATAGAAGTCACAGTCAGCAATAACCAGTGGATTAATTCTTGTTCATAGTAAGCATAATCTGATACAGTTAAGACTGTCTATTACTTTCCATTAATATATGCTGGTTTACGTATCATGGTCACATTTTAGCTGTTCAGCTTAAATTGTCCATGTTGACTGTCTGCCTAAGGCTAATGTTCTTTTAATGTCAGCAAAACTAAATCAACCATTTCTCAAAACAAATTTAGGAAACTCTAACTCACAGTTAGGCAGTTTTAGGTTTGTTTTGAAACAGTATGCATTGAGTCTCGCTGAGATGGAGTTAATGTTCCCTATAGCAGTCCTCATAGTGCTGTGCTTTGTCTTAGTAGGTAGAAAAGTATTGATAACATACCTGTATTTTGTCTACTCCTCACATAGAATCAAGGCTGTCTCTCTAACACATCCACCTCTCACCAGTAGGCTGGGGAGAGCAAGACCATGGAAGAGAGTTTAGCTAGGAGAGATGACCCAAACTCACCAAAGGAGGGACATTCCATATCACATGACATCTGCTCAGCAATAAAAACTCAGAGAAAGGAGTAGGGGCGAGAGCATCTGTGATTTATATCTGTTTTCCAGAGCAATCATTATGCGTATTGAAGGCCTGCATCCTGCAAAGTAGCCAGATATTGTCCTCTGATGGAAAGTAGAGAATAAAATCTTTTGTTTGCTTTTGCTTTCATTCATGACCTTTGGTAATGCTTTATTAAACTACTTTTATCTCAACTCTCAAAGTTGTTTGTCCATCTTATTTTCTCTCTCTCCATCCTGTTGAGGAGAGGAGCTTACCACACAGTAATAGACCCGTGCTTTGAGGGGNATTAATATATGCTGGTTTACGTATCATGGTCACATTTTAGCTGTTCAGCTTAAATTGTCCATGTTGACTGTCTGCCTAAGGCTAATGTTCTTTTAATGTCAGCAAAACTAAATCAACCATTTCTCAAAACAAATTTAGGAAACTCTAACTCACAGTTAGGCAGTTTTAGGTTTGTTTTGAAACAGTATGCATTGAGTCTCGCTGAGATGGAGTTAATGTTCCCTATAGCAGTCCTCATAGTGCTGTGCTTTGTCTTAGTAGGTAGAAAAGTATTGATAACATACCTGTATTTTGTCTACTCCTCACATAGAATCAAGGCTGTCTCTCTAACACATCCACCTCTCACCAGTAGGCTGGGGAGAGCAAGACCATGGAAGAGAGTTTAGCTAGGAGAGATGACCCAAACTCACCAAAGGAGGGACATTCCATATCACATGACATCTGCTCAGCAATAAAAACTCAGAGAAAGGAGTAGGGGCGAGAGCATCTGTGATTTATATCTGTTTTCCAGAGCAATCATTATGCGTATTGAAGGCCTGCATCCTGCAAAGTAGCCAGATATTGTCCTCTGATGGAAAGTAGAGAATAAAATCTTTTGTTTGCTTTTGCTTTCATTCATGACCTTTGGTAATGCTTTATTAAACTACTTTTATCTCAACTCTCAAAGTTGTTTGTCCATCTTATTTTCTCTCTCTCCATCCTGTTGAGGAGAGGAGCTTACCACACAGTAATAGACCCGTGCTTTGAGGGGATGGATTAGACGATCTTTCAAGGTCTCTTCCAACCCTTAAGATTCTGTGATTCTGGGACTCAAATATTCTTTAGAGAGTCACATGAGCATTAATCTTTTCCACATATAATTTTTTATCTCGTTTAAATGGGTTAATATATGAAAATATCTTCCTCACTCTTTGGTCTCCTAGTTGGAGTCCAGCCTGGTGGTGTACAAGTGAAACCACTCACGTAAGCAATTAGGGAAAAAGGTATCTGCCTGACTGGTGATTTGTCCATCAAAGTTGAACTACCACAGAACTCTTCATCAGTTCCCTGCTGAGTGGCATTTTACATCTCAATGTAGGATTTTACATTAAGAATTAATATTCTTCAAATCTCCAGTAACTGTGAAAATTTATTTTATTTTATCAGTATAAAATATGTCTCATGAAGAGATGAAATTTTCAGAGACGTCTCTTCAGAAATCTCTTCTCTTGTGTCAAGGTACCAGTGTGATTTGCCCTAAGTAATGGTAAATTGCAAAATGATGAAATATTTGCCAATGAATATAGCAGAAAATTCTGCTGTAAATAAACAAATACAAAGACAGGAAAAAGGAATGAAAAACTCAAATCACTCCATATGGTAGCTGTTAAACGGTGAAAAGCTTGACTCTTACTACCTTGAACTGATACAAGACAAATCAAACAATAGATTGGGAGAAGTAGTTTCCATAAGTATGAATCCTTTCTTAGCAAAATGAAGGAGACTAAAAATTTGCAATGAAAGCACTTCAGTCTTAAATTTTGTTAAAAAAGGGATACAATAATTTTTTATACAACATTAACACAGTAGTGTATTCACATAAATTTACTTCTGCAAAGGGACGCCAACAAATTAGGATGTAAAAATAAAAATTAACATGGTACCTTCCATAAAATTCAATGCAGAAAAAGCTTGAAAAGCATTTAGAATAGGAAGAAATACATCAAAGTTAAGCACCAAGGAAATGTCACAGTGAACTGGTCAATTAAACAGTTGTTTGCCTTAGAAGACATTGGCACAACCAATTTTAAATCTGGGAAAACCTGAGGGATTGTCAGACATCCAGACTGCTTCTTGTCTACTGTCAAACAAAGGCCCTTCCAAATAAAATTCACAGAGCTTTTATCAGTAGTAGTTCTCCAAGGCAGAAGTAACTTTCACTGTGAATTCTGGTTTACTAGGCAAGACTCTTTGGTCTCTTTTATCTTATGCCAGTTATAGAAGAACTTTATGAAACCTGAGTTTGCTGCCAACTATGTTGCTTCACAGATAGTGACAATGAAAGTAGCAGATAAGATACTGAATTTCAGGAAGCTACTCTCAAACAGCTTTACAATCCCATTTACTATGAAGCTACCTGGTTATGTTCAATCAGGCCTAATATTTCTGATTTAGGAAACATAGATTTGTGCTCATTTATTTCATTGTAATTGTTTGGAGGTTTTTTGGTTGGTTGGTTGTTGTTTTTTTTTTAAAGTTGGTGAGGGGTGTAGATTGGTCAGCAAGCTGGAAGCTTGAATTTGAAATCAGGCAAAAATATAATGGCCTTACTGATGAAGTTCGAGTTATATCAATGGCAGTCACCAGCAAGCAATTCACTAAAGCTTTGTCCAATATGCTCAAAAAGACAAATAAATAGATGTTACATGAGGAAATCTAATATATAGGTTGAGTCTTGTACCAAATGACCTAGGTGCTCCTTGCAACTATAAGCTCTATGAACTGTGACAATTGTAATAAGTGTTGACACTTGTAGAATTCCTTCCTGCCACAAAGGAGAAATTATTATATAAAGACTGTCATGCATAATACATCACCTACAATTTTCTTGAGTTCTTACTGCAACTGCCATTTGAAGAAATCAAACAATACTGCTCTAAAAAAATGCACATAGAAAAGCATGTTACTATTTGACAAAATAGAAATTAAATATGAGACTCACTGTAAGTACCACTGTCTTTGACATATTTGTCTTTGGTGATGTGTCCCCAGGACTGTGTGAAACACCAAAACTCACAAAAGAAAAGCCATTCTATTATTAAGTTGAAACCTGAATATTCTTGACAAGATTTTACTCATTCTGTTTAATAAAAGATAGTAGAAAAAGCACTGAGTCAGCACTGATTTTGGTTTATTTCTTGTAATTGACAAAAGTGAATGGAATAGTGTTGTCTAGATAACAAGTCCCTGAATTCAGTAGCATTTCTAAAATTTCAACAAATTTTTGTATATTGTGTCTAACACCGTCAGCTGTTATGAAATAAAATTCAGAGGCTACATTCACCAATGTTTCAACTAGCTTCTCACAAGCTTTTACCCCCCAAATCGAACCCATCTCACTTCGTTTCACAGGAAGACTAAAGAGATTTACTTATTACATATTACTACAGAGATTTAAATATTCAATATTTTCTCTGTTAAATCTTATCTTCACGACAAGAAAGACAAAAAACTGCATATTTGGAATAATTTTCCTTAGTGGTACTGAAATGAAAATTCCTGCCTGACCTTAATATTGTTAATTATCACTCCTGGTCACATATGTTCACTTCATAGTCACAGACTCTGTCATTCTTTGTGTGATGTGTTTTCTCAGATTCATCAGGAATAAGAAAGTTCATAGCTAATGTCAGACAAGAGGTCAGACTTGCTAAATTGAAGTGAAGAAATGACATTATAATAGTTTATCAGCCTTCAATAAAATGTGGTTTATTTGTTGTTCTTTTTTTACATTGGCAATGTAGATAAATATTATTTAAAATATATTTTGTTCTCACAATCTCTTTCAGTAGTAGAAGAATTATATAAGATTGTCATTAGTTTATCAAATCTGATCACACACATACAGCTGAAATTTGCATACATATAGAGTAAGAAGAAAAAAAAAGATAAAAGAGAACACCCTCTTCATTAGTAAGGAAAAGTTATCAATATGTTCATAGCTGCCTCTGGTATATCAACCACTAGTAAACAGAGTGCTACTAACACAGAAAAAAAGATAATAAACAAGAAGTAAATTTAGAAGGTAAATTAGTTGTTTTTCTGATTGCATACTCTATGCTGAGAAGACATCAATCTACAAACTCTCTGAGAAGTGGATTTGCAAAGTGAGGTTATCTCTGTATTAGTGACAAATAATTTTGATAAAGTGAGCAATTAAGTTTCCAGTATTTAAGGGAAAGGAATCTGTCCTGGAAATAATAATTCTATTAGGCATTCATACATTTCTCTTTTCTTTTTCTTTTTTTTTTTTTTTTGAGCATGTTCTGTTGATGGAAATTAAGAAAGAATCAGCGACTGACACATGTTGTGAAATTTCCTGTGCAGTTACTTCTGGTTTTTTTTTTTTTGGTCATATTTAACGTAAATGTTACACAGCCACAAGTGGGCACCAAATAGTCAGTGTCATCATAAATAGCCCTGAAGGTCACTATTTATGCAAATAAAACTATATAAGTACTTGTATTGGATCAAAAGAAAAACTCTAGTCCTATTATTATTATTATTAAACTTTTAAAAATATTAAGTTTCTGTGACAGCTGTAAAATCTAAAAAATAACATACTCAATAAAAATGATTTAATTTTGATTGGTAGCCCATGATCTGAATTCAGTATTAATGGGAATTCCATAGAAGCACCAGGGTAATTTTATCTTTGAATAAACATGTCATGGTTTAGCAAGGAGCCACTTTTACTTGGTAATGGGGACTGGGTTTCAGTGAAAACCCAGTAAAGAGTTTTTGAACTCCCCCTCAGCTCCTGAGTTCTGACCCATCTCTGGCCTGGCTGGGCCAATCTGGTGCCTCTGCCATTGCTATTTAGGGACACGAATTTGAAGCGCTTGCAGGAGGTGTAAGAGTGGTACAAGATGGAGGCAACCATGTGGACCCCACAGTCAGAGGAGGAAGGAGGAGCACCGGACCAGAGACCTCTCTGCAAGTCGTGGTGAGAGTGCAGCTGTACTCCTGCAACCCATGGAGGGCAATGACAGGACTGAGAGCCAGTAGCAGCTCTGTGTGAGTGCACCCGGATGGGCGAGAGACTGTGTGAGGAGGCGGCAATGGCACAGGCCGTGCTGGAGAGCCTGCAGGCTGCAGAGCAGACCCACACGAGCCGCAGAAAGGAGCTGCAGCCTTTGGGATAAATGCACATGCAGCCTGTGCAAGCTGCCATGGTTGTGAGATACCCCACAGACATGCAGGGAGGACTGGTGTGGAGTCCACCTGTCCTGAAGAGAGACAAATGGCAGAAGCTATCAGGAATAGACTGACTGAAACCTCAGTTTCCTGCTCCCCTGAGCTGTTTGGAGGGGAGGAGGTAAAAACATCGGGATCAGGGCTCTGAGCCCAGGAAGAGGGCAGGAGTGGGGAGAAGATGATCTTAAAGGGCTGGTCGGACTCTTCATCATTGTACCACTCTGTGTTGTTTTATGTTTCTTATGTTCTTGGGATTTATAGTTATGTTTTAGGTGATATTGCCTTAAATTTTTTTTCTGTTTTCTTCCCCAAGCCGAGTAGCCTGGTCTGTTTTGTCCAGGACCTTAAGCAGCAATTAAGCTCTCCCTGCCCTTTGGTACTTGAGGCTATTTTATTCCCTGATGGGCCTAAACCACTACAAAACAGTAATAAAATACTCAAGTAAAAAACACCAGTCAGGCAAACCATAACACTAACTGAATGTAATCAGGTATTTCATCACTTGTATTAGAATTTTGGGGAGAAAATCATAGCCAACATTTCCTTTATTTATTCATGCTTTGTGTCTCATTCCTCATGATCATCTCTTTAATCTTCACATCTTATTGAAGTTGATTATAAAGTTATATTGAAGAAGTTGTTTAAAAATTGAAGTGTTATACTAGTGCTGCTTACCTACAGTTTGGGGTTTTTTATGCCTTTTCTCCACTCTCTCTGCTCACAAGAAAGTCTGTCTTCTTTTTCTCTTGCTTTCTGTCCCTCTCTTCTATTCTGATTCTCTCACTCATTGCAGTTCCCTCACTGTGTGTCACAGCACTGCCATTCCCCTGCCTTTTAACACTCATGGCTTTATTGTTATGAACACACAGGCATCCACAAAAACATTTCAGGATAGATGTCAGAAGTTGTTAGGTTACCTTTTATCGTAACCAGACAGCAAGCACTCGTACTAAGTCATTTTAAATGGAATTTCTTATTGAAAACCTATAATCCAAACACGCTTTGACCATAATCATGATCCGCTGGGCAAGAAATCTTCATCTTTCATTCTACAGTGGCACCATATGGTATCTCTCTATCCATTAACTAAAGTATCTAGTACAAAATGTCAAGCTCCTTTATTCCTATCTACTTATATAATTCACTAATCTTGATATGAATCGTGCTTTAATTTGTATGAGATATCCATTTTTTCTTCTCATCTTCTGCATCATATGTTCAAATCTGGCTTTTGTTCTCTAGTAGTACATAGCAAATAGCCTTTGTAGTAGCGAAAATCTATACTGGATCTTACACCTTCCATCATTCCACTCAATAACTGTTCATGTTCATTAAGTTTTTTTTTCCCTATGAACCATCTAGAACTACATAATCAAAAACACCAGCTGTTTTTCCCTCTTGTTCAACACCCATTGGCTGTCTGTACATCTGTATAATTACTGTAATACTACCAAGTGGAAGACACTGTAAAAATAAGAATACCAGGTGGGGAATAATAAAGTAGAAAAGAGAAATAAAACAACAAAACAATGAGATTAAATTGTCTTTGTTCACAGTATAAAATGTGTATTGCACTGTCAGCTATTCACAGCATTCAGCTTTTTTTACAAGACTATATATCTACAGGCAAAAAGGATTAAAGTCTTAGTATGTGGCAGAATCTACATACAATGTATTATTTGTTTGAAGCAAAACATGTCAGTATTTCATATGGTTAAACTCAAACTTGCAATTTGAAAAAGAATGCAATGCTGGAGTAGAAAACGAAGTATACAGTGGTGGTATACAGCCTCACTATATTGAGAGATCTTCTGACACTATGAATATAATGTAATCTACCTGTCTCCTCCTCATATTTTTCTCTGTCTTTTCTTCTGAGACTGGTTTGCCAGATGAAATATTCTACTTACCCACAATCTACTCCCAGGTTTCCCTTTTTCCTTACATGTGAAGATACTGTGAGTAGTAACATCCTGTGACATGTAAGTTCATGTTACAAAGTTTCATGTTGCTCACAAGATAGGTGAGGTACTAGAATGTATGTCACGCTAGAGCATGAGCTGTAGCTTTCAAAAAGCTCCATTGTGAATAGTATGATCACTTCAGCCTATCCTTTTTAGAAGAAAATTAAGAACATACAAATTCCAATAGGTTTGTTTTGTTTTTTTGTTTTGTTGGTTTTATTTTCAAGAAAAATAACAACACATGTACAAATATTATTTTGAAATCCTTTAAATTACATATTATGTCTTGTCATTCCAATTAGTTAAGATCCTAGGAAATATTGTTAGGAAATATATAAACAGAAATATAATATTTTATCTGGACATATTTGAATCATATATAATACTTGAAAAAATGCATTACTTGGTGATCAAGTTTAATTTTTGTTTTATAAAAACAAAAAATAATCATAGTGCTGATGATTTTCCAGGTTTTCTGTAGATTTTCCATTTCCCCAAGTTGTATTATAAAATATGTTAAAATATAATCCTTTAAATTTTTTTTCTTAAAATAAAATTGAGGCAATAATACACATTATGTGACTAAATTCTGTTTTACACAGATATTCAACAATGCACACAAGCCTACTAAATGACTATTTGAGAATTAACTTTCCATGCAAAATAGGACAAATATTTTTTCATTTGTGAAGCTATGAAATGTGTTGCACTGTAACCATTGTTATTATTACTTTAGAAATATTGAAATTATAGAAGAGCACTAATACATTAAGTGGTGAACTTCCACTTAAATTTAAAAATAAAAATAGCAGAAATTTCCACCTCTGCAAATAGAAATTGGCAAAGTTTTTAATTAGAAATACTTGGCATATCTAAATTTTGAAACTTGTACAAATAAGAATTTCTGTCTGTGGATCCATATTATCAATGATTTTCTGAGCTTGTTTAAGTAGCTTATTTATTATTTCCCTATGATTAATACTGTGCTCAATGAGCAGAAGCTGGGTTGGATTCATCAGTACTCAGTAAGTTCGATCCATTCCTCATTTTTACTGAAGCACTAAAAAACTTACAGATAGATATTTGAACACTGTATATCTTTGCTCAAAAGACTTTGAGTCATAGCACTGTTTTAATGAATACTTATTTATAAATATTTAAAAATAAATGCTAATATACGTGACACCATTTAACCCAAGGTCAAAGCTTTGGCTGAATGTAAACATGAACAGTTGACTTTAATTTCTCAGTGACGTTGTTAAAATATAACCAATCTAATTTTTAGAAATATGGTAGAAATATTTCCTTCCAGGCAATAGTTGGTTTTAGGTTGTTTTTTTGTTTGTTTGTTTGGGGTTTTTTTTGCCATGTTTCAGCCTCCAGCAGATTTTCATGGCAGATTTCTGAAACCAGAAAGTTCTAAGAGAAATGCTGACACAACCTTCTCTGCTGTATAGTGGTGTGAACTCGCCACTGTAATAATTAAGCAATTAGGCATGACAGAGAGTGTAAGTTTCCTGAGATAATCACACCCCTGGGGTATTACAAGTCATGATCCAGAGATAAGTGTTTTTTATCCCCCAAGGGTGTGATTATCTTATGATAACCACACCCCCTGGAGAAGATTTATAAGTCACATAAAATGTTTAGTATAAAGCAAAAAATTCTTTTATTGCAGGAGAAGCAGAAAGAGACAGCATTTTGTGGCTTACACAAATTAATGAAGAATTACAATATACAGCATCAGTTTACACAAGTACCCACCAATCCACTCCATTTTACTGAAGAGAATATATAAGTAAACTGTTTTTGTCTTTATTTAATCTTTAATGCAGCAAATATTGATTTGAAACTTTTGAGATTATCTCAAAACTAAAAATGTAATCTTCATTTGAGACTGTTGTACTTCCAGGCTGCGACAGAAGTGGTCTTTCCAAATTTAATTTCCAATTGCGTGCATTGCACATGATAACAAGTTGACTACCATCTCTTCTCAAACTTAAGTGAGACAATCAGGAGCTCTACTGAACTACAAAAGGAAATCCTTCTCATTAGTCAACTTCAAGCAAAAGTGAAAAAATGTAGTTACTTGAAATCTATAACTGTCAAACTTTAAAATAGCCTCAAAGATTTAGCCCTGGCTAGGTGCCAGGTTCTCACCATGTCATTTAGATAGAGAGATATAACAGAGATATAACAAAGGGCTTACGAGTCAAAGACAGGGAGAGCATTTAGCAATTACTGTTGTGGGCAAAACAGACTCAATTTGGGGAGAAATAGATTTATAAAAAAAAATTAAATAGAGTAGGGAAATGAGAAACATATTTTGAATCTTAAAGCACCTCCTCCTCCTTCCTTTCTAAGTTTCTAACCCTGGACAGCAGGACAGGGAATGGGGGTTGGTTCATCAGATGGTCTCTGCTGCTGCTTCCTTTGATGCAGAGGCCTCATCACACTTCCCACTACTACAGTACCTGGTCCCTCTCATGGGAGACAGTTCTCCATGAAATTCTCCAACATAGATCCTTCCCAAAAGCTATAGTTTTTCACAAACTGTTCCACATTAAGCCTCACCCATGAGGGAAAGAGCTGTGGGAACTGCATACAAAGGGTTAGAACTCTCAGTACCCACCCATCTCTGGTGCAGACCTGGGGGTGCAGACCTGATAGATCAGCCTGAAAAGCTGCTGAGGGAGAAAATCTTACAGAGGCAAGTTGGCCCTGTTTTGGCTATAAATTGTGAGATTGAGCGGAAAAACAGCTTCGAACCAGTTTCAGCAAGGCCACAGGTGCCCAGAGTGACATAACTATTTCATTAACTGTGAAGTGAGTATTAAATTTAACCCCCTCTTCACACCTTTAAAAATGAAAATGAGCAAAAATAGGTACATGCTTAAAGATATATGACTATGTTCCTCAACTCTCCGCACAAATCATGTTAAATGTCATCCCAGGGAGGAGGGATTGAAGTTTGGGGTATAAAAGTTCCCAGGGAGAGAGAGATAGAGCTTTTTACTCTTTAGAGCTTTTACTTTTTGCCATTTGCCTCAGTGCTATTTGCCCTCTTGGCTTCTTTGGCCTGTTAGCCTTCTGAGCATATTGAGAGCTTTTGATCCACTTCTCAAGTTGACTGAGACAGAGAAAGATGTAGCAGGGAGAAAGAAACAGAAGACTCAGACAAGATAGCCAACGGACTGTACTCTACTTCTTCCACCAAGACAGAGACACTATCTTAGTAAGAATTGCCCTTTTTTTTTTTGCTCTGTGGAGAAGAATTGCTGAGATAAGTATTACTGGCATTTTTATCATATATTAGTGCTGTTGCCGTAAGTGTATTTATCAATAACAATCTCGAGTCTGGTATGTCTGTCAACATAATTAATTCTCATAAATCAAATTCTAATCCTTGACTTTGTAAAACTGTTTTCAGTGAAAGTCCCCCACAGGGACTCTGACAGGCAAAGTTAAGACCTTTGATTGCTAAACTGCTCTTGGGGAAAAGCCCTGAGAGAGACTCTGACCAGCAAGTCAAGCTTTTACTCTTCATGCAACAACAGTCCTTCAGGAACAAACTGCTCCAGCATGGGTTCCCTATGGGGTTTTAAGTCCTGCCAGTAAAGCTAGTCCAAAGTGGACTTCTCTCTCCATGTGTTCACAGGTCCTACCAGGAACATGCTCAAGCTTGATCTTCTTGTAGGGTCACAGTCTCCTTCAGGCATTCATCGGCTCTGGCATGGGATCATCTATGGGCTGCAAGTGGCCCTCTGCTTCATCATGGCCTCCATGGCTGCAGAGACAGGGCCTTCCTCTGTGGTACCCACAGTTTACAGGGCAATCTTCCTTCCAGGGCCTGGGCACCTGCTCCTTCTCCTTCTCCATGACATTGAGTGTCTGCAGAGATGTTATTCTCACATTCTTACTCCCTTCTGCTGCATTTTTATGTCTGCATAACAGCTTCTTCCACTTCTCAGATATGTTAATCGGAGAGGTTGTACCTCATCACTAATTGGCTCAGCTTTGGTCAGTGGTAGGTCCACCCATAGCTGACTGACAACTGGCCCTGTCAGATACAGGGGAAGCTTCTAGTAGTTCTTTTTAAATGAAGCCACCCCTGTAGCCCCCCTACTAACAAAATCTGGCCACACAAACCCCACTACATCATGCTAGGATGCCATTGGACTTCTTGGACACCTGAGCACACTACTGGCTCATGTTCAGGCAGCTGTCAGTCAACACCATCAGTTCCTTTTCATCTGAGCATCTTTCCAGTCACACTGTCCTGACCCTGTAGTGTTGCATGGGATTATTTTGACCTACATGCAAGACCTCTGTTTCTCTTCCTCATTTGACCATGGGGGAAACAAGCAAGTGGCTGTGTGGTGTTTAGTTGCTGGATGTGATTAAAACACAATACTTATCTATCCTGTAAAACACAACATAAAACAACAACTCCAAATTTAGTTTCAAATGATTTAATATGCAGTAAGTGGCAGTTAATTTTCCGGGTGATATCATTCAGGGCTCCTGCAGTCTGCTTGCTTCCAGTAACTGACACAGGTCATAGAATGCGACACTACACTCTAGAAGTACTGCACTGTGGTCTTCTTTTCAATATGAAGTTTGCTCCAGATTTATTGCAGTGCTTACATGTAGTGTCATTAACCTTTATGTCTACAAGGAAAAACCATGACACTAGAGCCAGTGCAGAATTTATCCATACAATACACTTTGATTTCCTGATCAATCTCTGAAGCAAAACATCCCTCAAGTAAATTTAGATCTATTCTGTGACTATGTCTGCTTAGCACTGCACTAGAAGATGTAACTATATCATCAGCTTCATGGAAGCTGATTCAATATTGTAGATATTTATCCAAATATCATGAAAATCCTGGATATCCCTAACCTGCCTGGTTTTCTTTAATAATAATGGCCATTGACAGAGGATCCAAGAAGCTTCTGAAGGAATGCACAAAATTTTCACCTATATATTTTGCTGATCTCTCATGTATCAAAACCAACCAGAAAGTCCTCATTCTGCTGAAGTCTCCCAGACTTTCATAAACCTGGAAATAAATCTCATACATATTTGAAAAAATACATGTATTTAATACTCTGCTGGTTATTTTGAAAAAAGTAAGAAGTGGGAAACAATGATATTTTATATAGTATAATAATAGAATTACACAACTTATTATATAATTAATTGCATCCTTTTTAAAACAATTTGCAGCATAATAATAAGCTTCCAGAGAAACCTTGACTTTACCTCTCCTCAGCTATTCTTTTGACTCTTTTTCTATCTCCCTCTTGCCTTCCATTTATCTCCTTCTGTCTTCATATTGTGTTTTTTCTACATAACACTCAAGTTCCAAGCCATTGCTTTGCTTTAAGCCATGTCTTATTTACATGCTGCTTTGTCATGTTGCCATGTACAGAAGTGCCTTCTCAGACTAGATTACCATGAAACCACCTCTACAGCCAAACCTATAAAAGATGAATATTTTCTTTCTGATTTCTTTCAGTAACTAAAACGATGTCTTGATGTGACATTAGAAAGAATAAAAACAACAACATGTGTTTGGTATATAATAGTAAGTTGTTTCAAAATCCCTTACTTAGAGACTTCCAATTTATTTGTACCACATTTAGATCAAATCTCTCTTGGGCTAACATAATAATTATCTCTAAGACCAAGACATTGAAATTAAAACTCGGAACTGCCAGAATCAATAACAACTGGCATAAAGTCCCAAAGGAAATTAAAAAAAGTATTTATTCACTTTTAATCTTTAAGTCACCTCATCTCAATGGCACAAATGCATAGTAAGTCCATATTTAAATATTATGATCATCTAAACATTTTGTACTGCTAGGCTTTAAAAGTCTTTACATTTTGTGATTTAGAACTAAAGAAGAGGATAAGAAAGAAAAATCTCCATGAATTGTCTGTGAAATGAGAGAAGAGGAATCTAGAGCACAAGTTCTATTTTCTATATAGTTCTTCAAAGAAAGTTGTCTCTATTTCCTGTTGTATGTACTTGTCTCAAGGAGTCAATGTTGATTCACCAAGGGGAAAACATCTTTGACCACCCTGATAGCCCTCTATGATGGCATGATTGGCATTATGGCATGACTGGCTAGACGAGGGGAGAGCAGTGGATGTCATCTACCTTGACTTCCACTTACTTTTGACACTGTATCCCATTATAGCCTCATCAGAAAGCTCAGGCAGTATGGGATGGATGAGTGGGTGGTGAGTGGATCAAGAGTTAGTTGAGTGACAGAGGCCAGAAGGTGGTGATCAACCGAGCTGAGTCAAGTTGAACACCTAAGGCCAGTGAAGTTCCACAGGCATCAGCTCTGGGTCCAGTCTTGTTCAACATCTACATCAACAAACTGGATGAGGGGACAGAGGGTACCCTCAGCAAGTTCGCTAACGACACCAAACTGGAAGGACTGGCTGATTCACCAGAGGCTGTGTTGTTGATCATTGAGATCTGTAGCTGGGCAGAGAAGAGCCTCATGAGGTTCAATGAGGACAAGTACAGAGTCCTGCACCTCGAGAGAAACAAGCCCATGCACCAATATGGTGTATGGGCTGGGGGTGGCCTGCTGGAGAATTACTCTGCAGAGAGAGACCTCGGAGTTCTAGTGGACAGCAAACTAATGAGCCAGCAACATACCCTCGTGGCCGAGAAGGCCAATGGCATCCTGGAGTGTACTAAAAAGAGTGTAGCCAGCAAGTCAAAGGAGGTTTTCCTCCCCTTCTACTCTAGCTTGGTGAGGGCTCATCTGGAGTTCTGTGTCCAGTTCTGGGCTTCACAGTTTAAGAGGGACAGGGAACCTTTGGAGAGAGTGCAGTGCAGGGCCATTAAGATGATAAGGGGGATGGAACATCTTTCAGATGAGGAAAGGCTTAGAGGCTAAACTGAGGCTGTTTAGCTTGGAGAAGACTGAGAGAGGATCTTATCAATGCTTATAAATACCTGAAGAGTGGGTGTCAAGAGAATAGGATGAGTCTTTTTTTCTGTAGTGTCCAGTATTAGGTCAAGAGGTAATGGACAAAAGCTGGAGCACAAAAAGTTGCACACATCCCTGTCGATGTGTTCCAGCGTGATGTGATTGAGGTGAACTTGACTAGCAGGGGGTTAGAGTAGATAAACTCTAGACATCCCTTCCAAACCTCTACTGTTATGTGATTCTATTATTTTATAATTCTGTGATTCTGTGAGATAACAGAATTTGTAAGTGTTCCTGTGATAGGAAGAAGTCCAAGCAAAATCAGAAAAAGCCTTTCCAGGGGGATTGTTGTTCCATTTAGCCTGATCAAAATAACTGAAGTTAAAGGATCTTACCAACATTTTAATCTTTCTTCGCTCGTGGTTTCCCTTCTTTTCCCTCAGTATAAGGCATAAAGTAGCTGTGGATTTAATAGTCAGAAAGGAATAATTAAGATTAACCAACTTTTTTTTCCATCTCTAGTTTTACAAGCATTTCTAATGAGCTGAAGCTAAAAAATAAATTGACCAAGTGCTATATTTAAAACACATTCTTCTTCTCTGCTGCTTATAAACTGCTGTCTACCTTAAATGTCTGCAAAGACAAAATAGAACTGCAGAACCACTCTATCCCCGGGTTTAGCGGAAAAGGCTGAAGAAATATATAGAGAGAACTACAGAGATAATATCCAAGTAAGAAGAACCTGAAAGAGGTCAGGGAAATTCCATGAAAAATATGTAAAGGTCAGTGGAAGAACAGAGAAGTAAAGTTATTCCTGGAGAGAAATTTTAAAAAAACAATAAATTAAAAAAAATAAATAAAAGTAAACTGAGAGAAGGAATAGACAGAAAATAAGAATAGTGATAAAACTGAAAGGGAACAAAAAGTATTTTAATAAAAGCATGTTACACGAAAGAGGTGAAACAATACTGCCTGCAGGTTCAGGAAGGTGAACCCGTTGAAAAGCAGAGATTAATGGTTTTCTCCATTGGCTTGTGTAGTAATTTCTCTCCTGAAATCCCTCACTTTCTGCCACAGCAAGTCTGCTTTTTTTTTTCTGCCTCTTTTGGCTATCATGTAATTCATTTGTCTCTGTATCCCTTGACTAGGTATAACACAGTGAAAACTCCTGTGTCCTGTAACACTAAGACAAAGGTATGCTCCTAAATAGCAGTAAGCACAGGAAATGTATTTGGATAGGACTAAAGGAAGAGAAGGCTACTAAAAAAGGCAGAAAGAGGCTGAGTCTGTCAACCTATGCAAAGAGGAAAGAGATGTGCAGGAGATTGGGAGCATTAGAGAGCAAAGGTTGCAGAAAGCTATTTTGAGCAACCCTTTAAGGAACTAGATATGATTTCAGTAACAGGTTGTGCTTAACTAGCCTGACATATAAAACAAAGTAAGTCATTCCCCCTGTTTCCACTCAGTGGATGAGGGTAATACTTCTAGTCCAGTCTTAACCTCTACTTCCTAGGCCTCTGAAAATGTTCATGGTCATCTCAGGAGGGATCAACAAGCAAATAAAAACACCAGAAGAGAATGGAAGCTATCTCTCTGTAGATATGATGGACTAGATAAAAAAATTTAAATCCTTGAGGCAGTAATGACGTGGTTGAACTTGAAGCCAAAACAACTGGAAATGGAATGGCTAAGGAAAGGATTTCAACAGAAATTCTAGCATAAGAATAGCATACCACTATCTTTCAGGGTTGTGACAAGTATAATTGATCAAATATTAAGTAGACAAGTGAATAAATGAGTCATTTCAGTCACTTCATCTAGTTCTACAGTTAGGAACAAGCAATACAAGGTTTATTTACCTGTGATCCTTCCTCCTCAGTGCTGCTTCAGCCACAGTTCAGCCTACTTACTGTTGCACTTTTTTAAGCTGTAGCACAAGGCTGTGCTCATAGAATTTCTTAGAACGTGCTTAGATCATGGAACATGAGAGTTTCTTGGTATTGACAGATGGCTAGCTTTTAAAATAACTTTCTTAGACAATTGTGTTGCTCAATGTTTTGCCAAATGACATGGAGGTGATGGAAAGGACACAGACACCAAGAAAAAGATTAACCTCACTCTACTACCTACTTCTAAACATTACAGAGAAAAATAGAATTTAAAAAAAATCAATTACAACAATAAGCATATGACACTTTTATTCTTAAACAGCAAAAAGCATAAGCATGGTAATGCACCTAATCATTACTATGGGGGAATAGCAGTAGTGATTAAGAAAGCCATATCACCAATTGCCCTATTGATATGTTACCATCATCCTGTTCTGGCAAATGGGAGCTCTAACACAATGTGTCCACTCATAGGGGAGGTCTCCAAAGTCACTGCAAGGGGGTTCAGCATTTTATATTATTGAATAAACAGTACATTATTGGCATCATTCTTCATTAAGATACCACCTGAATCCTGCTCAAGGCTTCAAGATGAACCAAGAGAGTTTCCTTATCTTCTGGGTTTTTCCCTCCATGTAACTTTCAGCCAAGGCTGATAATCTGCTTTCCTAGCCTTGAACACCAGCTCCTACACACACAGGAATAGATACAATAAAAGGTCCCCCATGAATATATTCTCATAAGGATTTTATTCTGTGGTGGTTTAGGCCAATATCCACCCAGTCATAACATCACTAAGCTGGACAGGAGAGAGAGAGAGGAATATAACAAACTGCTTGCGAGTTAAGGATGGAGAGATCACTCGGTAATTNGGAGATGTTTTCACATTCTCTCTCCCTGTTGCTGCTGCAGTTCTGCAACTGTGCAACAACTTCTGCTCAAATATGTTATTCACAGAGGCATTAGCGCCACTACTAATTGGCCAGGCCTGGGTCAGGTGCAGGGTCCAGCTTAAAACTTACTGGCCCTAACCCTGTCAGCTACAGGGGAAGCTTCTGGCAACTCTTTGTTTAAAGAAGCCACTCCTTTAGCCCCCCTGCTACTGAAAAAACCTGGCCCAGGCCAGGTACATGCATCCTTTAATAACCTGCCAGACCAGCTAACAAAATCTGCCAATAGGTTATCAATTTTCTGCAGCCCTCCCTTATTTTACTAAGAAATCAGAAGCTTTGTCTTGAATAAAAACTTATTTTTTGGTCTTTTTTTCTTAATGTAAAACACAGTGCAGTGACAAATTTCTAAACATGGAATCTCATTAATTTTATTTCTCAAATTATATTCTGCTCATATTTTCTGTCTATTTTAGAATCCTTAACCTCTGCTCTTGTAAAATAGTTGGATCTCATCATAATATGACCCTACTTCTCTCTTTTAAGCCACTCTGCATTTTTTGCCTCTGAGGGTCAAGGCAAAAGGAAATATAGATATTCACAACAAAGGGGTGTATTACTGCTAACAGTAACAGGAGTGTATCAGTAGCAGCTGATTTGCCCTGCCTCTGTAGACATCTCTCTTTGGGGAAGCATAGTGGAAAAGGACATGAAGTGAAAGAAATCAACAAAATAAATTAAACCAGATGAAAGATACCAAGAAGATGCCACAAATCTCTAGTGCACAGGAGACATCCCCCTGCCTCTACAACCATTCCTATCTGCATTATTTGCAGCAGTCACTGAATAATAGGGAAACACTCCAAAAACTTGTTTTAAGCAGAAACACAAAAAGTGTTTGTCTCTATGCAAAATTTTTTTGCCAATACTAGACAGCACAGAACCATGCAATATAAAGATTTAAACATGTTAGAGTAGGGTGGAGATGAAGTATAATTCTTCACTCTGGTTTATTTTGAGTTTATTTAGCACTATTATTGTGGTTTAATATGTGGGGGTTTTTTAATACAGAATAAAAACCAAAGCTGGAATACATGACAAACTAAGTCATTGAACATGTTCATTATTTTAAGTAAAGCCGACATGCCAGATGTTCAGAGATTATGGGTGTGAGTATAAAGGGAAAAGGCAACACAGAAAAATCTAGTTACATGTTTTGTTTTTAGAGATGATCAAAAAGACCTTTCTCTTCCCCGATGGAAAGGCTCTTTGGTATCAACTAGGATGACTAGCATGAAAGAATTCTCTGGAGCAACTCCTCTTGAACCAAATACAACAGACAGCAAAATGGGTGAGAGTTTTACTCACTTCTGCTTTTCACAGTCACCAGAGCTGTGAAACCAGGAGCCATGTCTCTTGAATATGTTGGAAAGAGACCTTTTTCTTACTAAATGAACCTTCAGTTTGCTGTATATTGCAATCTGTGCCTTGTCACTTTACTTACATCAGGAGTTCTTTTTCATTCAACTGTCTGCTTCAGTTGCATACACACAAATGTTACTGTTATCTTCATATTAACATTTCTGAAACAGTAGCCTGAAGGGATTTTCACCTTAACCTTTGCTTCTCTTTCTAGCTAACATACATCCCTTCATCTCTCTCTGCTTACAGTTCCATGAGATCCATCACTTTCAGAGAGATCCTGGCAGAGACAGATAATTATTCACAGAAATACATTGCTGAGCACCTGATCTGATTTCCATAACCTCATGGCAAAACAGCTCTCTGCCCCACTTTGAAGAGCAATTGGTTCAGAAACTCTATATATCACAAATGTTGTTGAGCACTTTTCAAACCTTCAGAGTTCTTATCATCTTGAGCTGCAGACCCCAGTAAGACTTTGGCACTTCTCTCGCTCGTATTATTGCTTTGGGGCAGGATATTGACTTGTTCACAGGAGCATCCTGAAGATTCCAGAGTAGTCATATATTTTCTAGGAAGACTCAGGATAGAATTGTGAATATGTGGTTAATATGACCTGTTTTCTACATTAATCTATCGTAAACACATCAATTTTTACAGAATATGAAAGTATCATCAAAACCTTTTAGTCAAATGTTTTACTGTGGAATTCAATATTTCCAAATGCTTGCATTAAAATCCAAAGATTTCCACGTGTCAAAGTGTTCAAGATTTTTAAACTCTTTTGTGGAGGGAGGGAAGGAGGTAATGTTCATGTTATGAGACAAATTATCTTTAAAGGTGTTAAAGGAAAATAATTAAAATAACTCTTCAGTTACTGATTTATTTTTAATTTTTGGGATAAGCTGTGAGGATTAGAGAGGCTGCATGTAAAAGTAAATTTATAAAAGCCACATTGGTTCAATTTTTTTTCACTCCTATTGGTTGGTATGATTTGAAAAATTGTGCATTTTGATTGGAATAGTATTTACTGAAAGTAGACAAATTTTTAAATGTTGTGAGATCACAGATTCACAGGATCACACAATCTTATGGATTGGAAGGGACCTTGAAAGATCGCCTAGTCCAAACCTCCTGCTAGAGTAGGTCACACAGGAACTTGTCCAGGCGGGTTTTGAATGTCTCCAAAGAAGACTCAACAACCCATCTGAGCAGCCCGTTCTGCTGATCCATCACCCTCAAAGTGAAGAAATTTTTCATTGTATTTCTTTGGAATCTCTTATGCTGCAGCTTGTACTCAGTGCCCCTTTCATCAGAAGGGAGATGCTCCTCTCCCTTAATTATCTTTGTGGCCCTGTGCAGAACTCACAAAGGAGAAAGTAAAAGGTGGGTCAGCTTTTGTTAGGAAACAATCGTTAGAAGAGATAGTAAAGCCCACATTGAACTCACCTCATGAAATGGAAGTTCAGAACAGTAACATAATTTTCAGCAGGGAGTCTTTCTCAATGAGTCATGTTTTCTTACATGTAGTCTCAAAGTAATCAGAAAGTTCTTCATCAGCCATAGCTTTGAGGTGTGTTTGAGGTGTATTGTTTTAACAATCATATTATCTCTGCTTAATATGATGTAGTAAAAACAAACATGCTCAGAAATTAATCATGTAGGTTATAAGAAGCTTGTTAATTCTTGATTTTAAAAAAACCTATTCTTAATTGTGAACAATGTGTCATACAGTGATCGACTGGGTTTTGTTATGTTTTGGGCAAAGGAGGGGGGAAAGGCAGAGATGAAGAGAAGAGTTATGTTAAACTACATTAAGAAAATATCTCATTTAGCAATCATAAAGAATGCACAGAATTAACCAAGCAGAGGATGTGCAGTAGGAAGTGTATTTTTTAAAGTATCATTTCGAAAGTACTGCAAAGAGCTATAGGGCAATGCAGATATGTCATATAGAAAGATTAGTAGAGCAATTTAGCCATTATTTAGAAACACTGAAAAGCATTGCTCTGAATCTGTTTGGTCCACTGGTTCCTATTAAAACAGTATGATTCTTGCCAGGGGAGCAAAGTTAATGGATCACATGGATGTATACGGTGAAGTACTGCTAAGTCTGTCCTGAGAAGGTTTCTGGACAGTACACATCATATCCTCCCAAATAAAACAGTGTTAAATTTTGACACAAAACTTTTATTGAAAGCTACTTCAGATACAAGTAAAGAAATGTTATGAGTTGTCTTTTTTTCTTCTAAATAAAACTTTTTTTTCTATCAAAATAGCAACACCAGTCAAGGCCCCAAGAAAGTATATCCTGGGGAACCGGAGGTCATATTTTCAGGAGAGGCAGTTGGATCTCCAGGCCAGAGACCTCACCAGGTACCTCACCAGTGGCTGGTGAGAGCAGCAGCCATGGAGAGGCTGAAACAGATCTCACAAGAGGACAAGGGACATCTCTCCTGGCCCTGGAACTGCTTTTACAATGAATCTCTTGCTCTCGGCCCTACCTAAGCTGCAGTGCACCCCTAACCTCTGTGGTGTGCTGATATTCACATTTCTCCATGGTTTTAGAACATTCGTAGACGGCTTTCCCAGGGAAACTGTAGTCCTGGTAACTAAAAGGTGTGATTTTAAAGCTTACTTGCTTCGTATAAAATAAGTATAATTGTAGTTACTGAGCTTGTCTTAATTCAAAGTTGATTCCAGTTCTGATTGACAATGCACAAGTTCTAATAGTTTACATGGGATGCAGACATTTACAAAGTACTTAAAGGGTACTTGTCCTCCAAGTAAGATCAAGATTTAGATGGAAGTAATAGCTAGTAGTGAGGCCTGGAGTTTCTCTGCTGCATTAAAACAAAACAAAACAAAACAAAAAAAACAACCAAATAAACAAGCAAAAAACAAAAAAAAAACCTCAATAGATCTCTTATAATAGCTAATGACACTATTTCCTACATTACAATGCAACCTGTTTTATGCAGTTTCTCTAGTTAAAATATGTGCAGACTGACATGGATTTTTTTTTTCAATATTTACTTATTTATTTGTTATCATATTGAAAATATATGAATGTGGTTATACACGACATCATTGCCGCTGCATTTGTCTTTTTGCAGTATATAAATATTACTTATGAATTCAGATTTATGAAACAAATGTTTGTAATGAACAATTATGAAACATCAAGAATATTATTCTGTGTTTGCCAGGTGAAATGCCTTCACAGTATTTGTCAGAAATGCAATGTAGTGCTGATGTAATTGAGTACTCACACAAGTCTGTATCAAATACTGCTGTAATGACTGTAGCAGATCACTTTTAGAATGTTAATTTCCTTTGAATTAGGAAACACTTGTGCATGTTTTCACAGGCAAACCGTGAGACTTGGAATGTGTTTTGGACTTTTTCAGAAGAAGTGGAACAATATAACCAGCAATTTTTATCAGACAGAACAATACAAAATACACTTAAATATCTGAAAATTATTGATTGCTCATCTTAAGCAAGTTTCTTTGTGCATTAACATTTCTTTTTCCTAGAGGTAACCACCAAGAGAAAACAGCACATCAAAGACAGTTGATTTTCATCAGCATGCAAAGTAACTAGTGTCTACTTGTGTTGTTTCGTTTGTAATATGTATCAGAAATATTCAGGCAACAAGATGTCACGTAAGATTTACTCTCAGAACTGCTTCTTTCTCTATTCATGTCATATGAGTGATCATGAACCAGGATTGTGTATTACTAGCTGTGGTCCTCATACTTATCATTTGCATAGGATATAAAAACTATAAACACAGGATCATTAAGTAAATTCCCTGTAGAATTTAAAATGAGACAATGATAGGCAACAAGAGATCTTTAAGTCTTGAATTTCTCTTCATAGTTAATAATTCTATTATCCTACTTCATATAATTTGCCCAGAAAAGACCAAATACCTATTTCTTTTCATATAGATAGACAACATGAAAAGTAGAAAGAAAAACATTAAAAGAAAGATCAAAAGAGAGGGAAGGGATATATGCATGCAATGCAGGTATCATTTGATTTTCTTCTTTTTATCCACTAAGACACAAAATTATCTCAGGATAACATTTCTGTATTCTACTCATTAAACTGTAGCTAATCTGAGATCTTATTAGATCTACAAATTTCAAGATAAAATCTCAATCTATGTAAGAAATGAATGCCATGAGAAGAAGACTCATGAAGAGGTCTGTTTGATAATAAACTAAAGCATAAGCCAGCAATATGCCTTCATGG